>BEXV01000691.1:152459-165581 GCA_003118195.1 Hemicentrotus pulcherrimus
TATATATATATATATGTATAAATATATATACATAATACATTACAGATATTGAGTGGTAGGGGTGTAATATAACTTTCTTTGAACCGCTGAAATGAGTAACATTTTCCCCAAGTATGAGGATTCGCTGTGTGCAGACTTGTATACACGTTAATGGTATATATTTCCACCAAGTCTGGTGTTGGCGAAATATAGCCTTGTGCGCATGGAATCTTACGACCCACGGGTGTATAAGTTATAATGAGAACTCTTACGCATGGCAGGCAGAGATGTAGGTCCTCCTCCATCATTGCAGGATGTTGTGAATAAATCAATGTCATCTATAGCGATATCACCCGTTCCACTTTTGGTCCCTGAAGCCTCAAAAACAATCTGTTGTTATCAAAGAAAATATGCTATTACCATTCATGTATGCAACACTTGTAAATTTTCATTGTATGTATGCATGCACGCCAGCTTCATTCGTTATTTTAACAATTAGAAAAATAGAAGAATTTATATCACAAACTCTGAGCTGGGATGAGATGACATTCTCCATGCTTATCCTGCCCAAAACCACGCACAAATACACACACACACATACATAAACACTCGCACACACTTTTTAATTTGAAAGGAAATTTTTCGATTTATTCATCCAAATGTTGACATGCTGCCAAAACCACACACACACACATCACTTTAATATGCAAAAACTTCTTTTCCTCTTAACTCCTCAAACACACCCACACAAGACCTCCACACATTATCTATTAAAGCAAACCAACTGTCTCTCCCTTACCTATCCATCAGTTAATTGTCAAAGACTAAAAGGAACAGACCAGTTCTGGAAACGACCCAATTTAAAAAATGAAATGGAAGCTTTTATTACCAATCATGTGAAAGAATATGTTTTTACTAAAAACGGGATGATAACAATTTTGCAAGGAAACCGCCTACTAATTGATATATTTGGTAAATTTGTTTATCTATTGGTAAGTGAAAGATAAACGCACATGTCGCGCTCGTGTGCGTAGTCCCACATACATCTGTCTGTGTACAGTGCTTGTAACTTTACGAAAACTGGGCCAAATTTCTTATCATTTTGATGATTCCAGAACCTTGCAGCTACACACCAATACTGATAGGCTAGATGATCAACCTTTTCTGATCGTTTCCACAACGTTTCTTTCACCATGCAATCGCATGACCATAATTAACAGGTCTTTATCTTTAAATTCGCCATTGTAGACAATTTCTGCATTACCCTAGATCCACACATCACCATGAGCCAAACAGGACTCAAATGGGTCCCATGTCATCAAAATCACCCAGCGACACACACACGTTCTCTATGTCTTTCTGTTTGTCTCGCTTAGTGACTGAGAACCTGGCAAATCTACAACCGAATTGATGGTAAGTGGTAAACTTACCCTGACTTAGGAAATTCAATGTCAGCATTGCCCTAGATCCATGCATCACCCTCAACTCAAAAAGCACATCCACAAACAAACACCATACACACCATACACACCACACACAAAATCCAAACACACCCATTTTGCCGTCTCTCATTTCTGCCCATCACCTGTCAAAGACTTACCTTAAATTCGCCAATGTAGACAATATCAGCGCTTCCCTGGATCCATAAATCACCCTGTGCCCCGGTCTTACTGAAGGCAGGACCCAGGTGTGCCCCATCAGACCCCATGGTGTATACCTCCAGGCTACCAATATCTTCAAAATGAATTGATAGGAATAATATTAATAGAACATGTGCGCTATATAAGAAGCCACCGTTATTATTATTATTATTATTATTATTATCATATAGCGCTTGTCCGAACCAAATGCCCTCTCAAAGCGCTTTACAGATTACCCCGGTCATCGGAACCAGGCTTACCCGCACATAATGTATGCACATTCTCCACCCCATGGGGAGCATTCCAGCCAGGCGTCATTTTTACAAGCGCACACTTCCTAATATAAGCACATTAGCTTTCACATTAGGCCTCCCATTCAATATTATTTTTATTCACACATGTAAATAAATATACCATGGGTAGTGCATCTTTATAGTTTATCTTGTAAATGTATAATACTTTGGAGCAAACGCCTTGAGCGCATGCGCTTGTAAATACCGGCAGTAGTAGTATGGTAGTAGTACTTACAATTGACTAAGTAGAACTTAAAATATTCCACAGCCATCACTAAAAGGTATTTCCACTTACCATCACCGTACATATGATACCAAAAGGTCATGCAAGATCCTTTAGTACTGGGGAGGTATTCACTAACAAGATCAGCTGTACTTTTATCAAGACTGTCATCTGCTTCGAAGTACATGTACATCCCTACGGACAAACAAAGAAATCAATTGTTAAAGGAGAGTTTGAAAGTGGCACAAATAGTTTCTGAAACCTTTTAATGTCATAAATTATGGTGTATTGAACGGGGCCATCCTTGACTAACTCTTGTTGTATGTTCCTTGAAATGCTGAAATACAATGGAATTTAAATTTTTGGCAACATATGAATGAATTATTTTTTTTATTTATAGAACAATTTCAATAGTTCTATAAATTTATCATATCAACTCCTAACGAATTATTTTTTCTGCGTTACTTTTTTTTAAAGTATCGCTGCATTCTTTTACATCAGCCATCCTTGAAACTCAAGTTACAATCATGATTTGTCATTAGAAAGTGCACACAACTCATTTTCTGCCTACATCTACATATTGTACGCAACTCCCTATAATTTATACTTTAATAACAATTATTTCATTAGTATGTTCTTCTATTATTGTTTCGTGTACGTTTATCTTATGAATTTCATGATTGTTTACATTTATTATTAATTTAAACGATTTTGGAAATTGGCCTTTGGGTGCAATAAAATGTAATCAATACACCATTTCAAAAATCATGTTGCTTGGTGTTCCAAAGTTGTATCTTCTATTAGAAATATGAGCTTGTGATATATTACTGTAAAGAGACATTGAAAGTTCAAATTACAAACATCCTACTTTGTATGTACATCATGAATGGAAAAGAGCATTATCTCTTTCTTTAAGCTAGGAAAGACCATCTGTCTACAGCCATACATCTAAAGTACACTGAGAGACCAGCTCTATTGTTTTACAAAATCATGAGGCAGTAAAAACGAATGTAAATGCCTACATCAGAATATTTGAAAGCCAGTCGTGTGAAAAAGAAGGATGAAGTATTATATCTGTCAATTGGTTCAATCATAATTATAACTACATTAATTATTATACACCAATGTCCTTGTTGCACTCACCTTGTGCTGTTCCTGTTGTATGATCAAAGGATGGACCAGTGAAAGGGGAGGGAGTTGCGCCATTATTGCGTAACCAATCCCTTGTGTCTATCTGTTTCTCATCGCTCCATCCACACCTCCCTTTCTCAAAATCACAGAAGCCTGAAAAAGTCACAGAATTGTCAATTTTTCACACAAATCAAGCAAAAATCCCTTACAGCTCTCTGCACTAGTTTGGTCGGGAGCCGGGGATTAGTCCTCCCTGCAGGGTCTTTAATAGGTGTTTACATCATCAAATCAGCTCTCAATTAACATAGGAAAAAGGTGACCGCGGGGGACCAATGATCACCGATTAGGCATTGTTTGCTATGTTGAGGGCGCAAGTAGCTATAAATAGTGCAGACGGGCTTCAAACAATGAACAACAAAGATGACAAAATGTCTAGAGATATGATAATGATAACGATAATAGCCATAGTAGTCACATTTGTATAGCGCTTGATACTGTGCTTCTAGGTGTTTTACATTGTAAAATTGTTATTACCTCCGTGATTGGATTAAATTGCTAATCAGCACATAACAGTGCACACGATCCACTTCCTGGGGAATATTCCATCCAGGCACCATCTAACAAACACACAAATGCCAATCCAACCACATTAACGTTCGCTTCCTACTAGTGCCAGATTAATCTATATCGGGGTTGAAAGGACTGTCATGGAACTCATTAGACTAGCTAATTTTCAAACATCAGTGTGCCGCGAGAAGCAATCTTTCTGTCAATTGTTTTGTGAAAAAATTCACATGTTGTAACCGAGCAAACTGAGCAAAGAGGCTTAGGAAACAACCAAAGTGTTAACAGGCTTTAATACTATTCAATTTAGGTCGATTCATCTATTTAAACAATGTGTAAAACAATACAGACAAATAATAAATATTACAATTGAAATATAAACATACAGAAAATAACAAAACATAACATGATAATTGAGTATATGTCGAGGGACTAGCTAAGGCTGAATGCCTATCAAGGGCTATAATCCCCAGCTTTTAAGCCAGTCCGGACTAGTTTGGCCAAGGAGATTATACCTCCCCGCAAGGTCACCAACAGGTGGTTATCTCATCAAATCAGCCCTCAATTAACATAAGAAAAGGGGATCATGGGGGACCAACAGACACAGATTAAGCATACCCCTATGGTCCCCTTTTCTTAAGTGGCTATAGTAGTGAAGTGGGGCTTTAATTAATACCTGGTCTAGAACAAGATTCATCAAGAACAGTGAGGTCATCAATAGCAATGTCTCCAGTGACACCATCATGTAAGGTAGCCTTGATGACGATCTGGTATGGGTGGGCAGGAGCGAGAGAGGCATGCCCATAATGCCACTCCATCTCACTATGGCCTGCGAGATAGAAAGAGGATTGATGAAGATGAGTTCAATCAGTAGTACAAATTATGGTCACAAATCTACAGAATTAATATCTGCTGTTTAAATAGTTCATTATTGAAGGAAAAATATTAATCTAAAGATCATAACTGTGAGAGTAAACAGTGGCATGAACGGTCTGGCACATTTAAGACCAACTTAAAGGAGATCTTTGTGAAACACCCCCATAGGTGATACTCTTCAACATTTGCAACTTACTTGTCTCCTTCCAAATGGATGTTGATGCTTTAGACACTGTGTCATAGATGAGAACCTCTAGCTCTCCTATGGCGCCTCCATAGAGATGGAACCAGAACGTGAGGCACTCGCTTACAGCTGCAGGATAGACAGGGCTGTAGAGCTTGGCCTCTTCCCCGTATGCTCTGGGAGGCTTGGCTGTGTTCACGTAGGCAAACATCCCTGTAAAAGATATATGGAGTGATGAAGAAACTCGTTTGAATTACAAATAGAATGCTGTCCCCTTTTCGCCGCATAGGCTAAGCAACTTTGCTAGGAAATTATTTCTTTATTTGTCTTGCAACCCATTATATGTTCAGTTCTTTCCTAGAAATCATTGAATGTAAACACTGCATTGTCTGCCTTTAAGAATGCTTTAGGATCAATACATTTTCTTTAGCATAAAGGATCTTTTGGATATTTGCACTTTGGAGGGGAAAAGATATATCTGTTTTTAATTAACAACATAAATAGTTCACGTAATAAACTTTTCCAGCTTCATGTACTGAGCTTTGTAAAAAGTTGAACAAATATCGATCCTTATCAAAATATGTTTTTGATTCAACTTGATCGTATTATCAGCAGGTCACTGCTTTCATACTGTACCTCTTGTCAGTAGGTTTAACGAATATCATTAGCAAAGCTCGACATTGCTTTACATATTTATGTCGTGATAATTCAATCTTATTTCTTTGATATTTTGGAAGAAAAGAAGATAGTGCAGAGTAAGAGCAAAAAAAATTGAGAGGGAGACCCAAAACTAGACTGACTGATAATATCAAAGATCCACATGGACTTGATGTTTCCTCCATTAAATGTATGCCTTTGTAACTGATTTTCATGTAAGACATAACGTTGTTTGGGTCACGGTCTGTCAGCCATCACAAGACGGATAAACCCAAGTATTATGTAGTAGTGATTATGTGATATAAATAGTGAAATGTTATCGATAGTACTAATGATTTATGTTCCATCATAGCTACCTAGATCTGTTCCCATTGTGTGGTCTGACGGAGGTCCTGTTCCTTCTAAGATGGATCCGTTATTACCGATCGTCCAATCAAAATCATCCATGGAGTCCTGAGTCCAGGAACAGAAACCGACCTCAAAATCACATGTTCCTAGGAAAAGGTCAAAGGTTATACAAATTATGTTTATTTAAATAAAAGGAATCGATATTCTGGTGATAATATTACATAGAATTGATATGTGAAAGTCCTTGGTTCAAGACCCGGAATTGCACCAATGTCCTTTGGCATGAAATACATGTATTAAAATATAACACTTGTCCCTCTCTACGAATGTGTCTAGTAATCGATACCTGATAGGGAGAGCTTCCTTGAATGCTGAAAATGTTCGCATAGCTAAAGTGGAGGAAATTTTGGAGTGCCTTGAGTACCTTTATGTAGTATAATGAAATATATAAACTATCCAAGACGCATTATTTTTTTAGTATTATTATTAATGAAATTTAAAATCAAAATTAAGTATTGATTATACATTCGGAACTATATTCTGTACTGGTAAAAATTTACAAATCAATTTACAACAGAAATTATCATAATCTTAGACGATTACAATAAATGGTAAAATACAGTCATTAAATAGGTAATTTACAAAAAAAAGCATTGTAAGATGAGGATGCCGATAGTGCAAGAGTAGAAGAGGACCAAAAGCAGGCAGAGGAAGTGGGTAGAACAGTGGAGAAAAGAAAGAAAGCGAGAGTGAGCCAAGAGTAACACCAAGTATAAATTGGAGAATAGCCTCGTTTACTGACATGTGGATAAATTAATCTTTCCAGTTCAATTCATGGAATAAGTTATGATATTGGTGATTAAAGAGATATGAATTTGCCCAAAGTGATTTGAAATGCAACTGATTACCGACAAAGAATGGTCTGATATTTGAATCTTTACATTGATGACTTACGTTGGAGAGAACATGCCCCATCTGTCACGATGACGTCATCAATTGCAATGTCGCCAGCGTTTCCTAGTCCCTTGAACGCTTCAAAGACAACCTGAATATCATTCAAAGAGAAAGGTTAGAGTAATGAGAGCCTCTAAATTACAGAATAAAGATAATCTTGTGGGTATTTTGTGCGTTACCACACGTTTCACTCACATTAGACACAATTGATTTCATAATATCTTGCCAATTTAAGTGCTACCAAAAAAGTGATATTACTTATACTATAGACAACCTGAATATCGTTGAAAAAGAAAAGTTAGAGTAGTGAGAGCCTCTAAATAGTAGATCTGAAATATAATATTGTGTGCATTTTGTGCGATACCCCGTTTCATTTAAATCAGACGTATTGGATTTCCCGCATACGTTTATTTGTACAGCATATTTTGTATGCAACAACATACTGATGCTACTAACACTGTAGAGGTCTCGTAGTCGCAAGGATCAAACACTTAAAAAGAGATGTAAAAGTCTTGGTTTGAGCCGCAAATATCATTTGGCAAAGCATTACTCAGCATGTGCCACTCTCTACCCAGGTGTGAAATGGTTACTAGTAGAAAGCAAGTCCTAGAGTTACTTGTGTAATGTACAGGAGCAGTATAATAATAATTATAATGGTGGCTTCTAATATAGCGCACATGCTCCTGGCACTGCCTGATTATCACCCTGACTTTAGCAAGGTGGCCATTACAGTGCTCCTGCTAGGTATCCATTTAAAACACCTTGGTTGAGTGTGGGAAATGCAGATCAATTTCTTGCAAAAGGACTTGTGCTACGGCCGGACTCGAACCGCGGATCTTGTGATCGACAGTCCGGCGATGTATTCACTCGACAACAACACCTCTATCAAATATTATATTTCTTGTAATTTCCTGATTCATACTAACCGCCCAAGAGGTCGATGAGCTAACGGTCCATTGTTCATACATCCACTGGTTCCCCTGTGTTCCTTGACGCTTAAAGATCGGCATGTTTACATCGTCTTGTTGAAGGTAAACATTGAACTTGTCAACATCAGGCCCGTACATATGATAATACCAGGTCAGACAGACGCCATCGTCACTGGTTGCTCGCTGGGGGTGGGATTTAAGAATGGCCTTCTTTCCATCTTCTGGTCCGTCAGCCTCGATGTACATGTAGAACCCTAGATCATGTAACAGAAAAGCAAACAACCACGGCTAATTTACGAATAAAGAAATTTTTCGAGTAACCTCAAAAAGTTGCGTTTCGAAAAATATTGCAAAAATACATTAACCAATCGTCTTTTTTGTGTTCTTATTAATTAAACACCAATATGTAAGGACGATACATCCTCTCTAACATAAGAACGTTTGCCGTTTTCAAAATTTGGACAATAAAGAGGCGCGATAGCTCAGTTGGTGGGGCAGCAGTCAGGTAATCGAGTGACCCGGGTTCGAAACCAAGGCTATGCGCTAGTGCCCTTTGGTAAGGCATTAATCCTCATTACCAGGTTCCTCGGAATGGATCCAAAGCCGCCGGTCCTCTGGTCGCTTACTTACAAGCATTTATGCTTTTTAACAGTCTGTTAAAATAGCCACCACTAAAGGAACCACCACTACCACTAAAAGTGTCTTCTTCAACTGGTATTGGATTACACAATCATCTTTCTTGTGTTTGATAAACGCCAAATCACGTATAGCGGTAGGAGAGACCCTAGGGGTACAGTGATTGAGATTGTTTTTCGTTTTCCGCCGAAATAATGAAAAACAGATAAAGATTATTATGCACGTACCTGATCCTGTGGTATGGTCAAATCTAGGTCCAGTCGAGTCTGATGACGTTTCTCCTTTTGTTCTTATCCAATCAAAATCGTCCTCATCTGGACTCAAGCCTTGCATGTAGCCACAGAGATCATCTTCAAACGTACAGCTTATATCTGAGAATGCACGGCAACAAAGAACGATGGACACGTTATTCCACCAGTAAAATTACACCAAATTGTTTTTGATTTTTAACTCTTTCAATGATTTTATTCATATGAGGGTTTTACCTTGAACAAAATGCATACAGAAAATGAAAATACAGATGAGGGAAAATTAAGCCCTGAAGTAGCCAGAATGCAATATAGGCTCCAAGCTAGAAACATATTATTGACAAACTGTATCTGACCCACTTAATTATATGATTCTCTCTTTCATCTTTATTTGTTGATCAATATTGTTACTACTTATGATTATTTTGATTAATGAATTTATTTGTCAAATTATATATCAGTAAAACACAAACTTCTAAACGGACAATAATTTCAATAAAATTTGATAACAAGACTACATGTATTTGTGGTGGAAGTGGTAAAGAGAAATGGATTGAAATGGTTAGGTCAAATGTTGAGAAGGGAAGAAGATGAACCTGTGGACAGAGCATGGGATGTGGATGGCATAAGAGGGAAAGAAAGACCATAGAGTCCATGAAAAGATATGTTGAAGAAAGAACGCCGTAAGGTTAGTCGGAATAATGAGAAGGCTTGGGACAAGAATTAATAGAGGGAGGGCCAGGGATCGATTGTCATCATGGCACGAAAGTCAGAAACCCTTACGTTAGAGAGAAAATACTGACTTTATCAACTGATGATGACGATTTCCTTGTCTTCCTGCCCTGTCCCTTTCACTCCTTTTATGTTATGTCTATCTGGTTCATGTATTTGTGCGTTCCCTTCTTATTGATATACTAATTGTGCAACTAGAACTTATAGGGGGCTACATTATTAAAGCCCAGCTTTTCAGCAGTCCCCTCCATGACCAAACTGTTTCATAGGCCTGTTGTTACATTTCATTGTTTTACTATGTACAATGCAATCCCATGTACTTTATTTTATTTTGTTGGCAATGGAAATAAACGAAATAAAATGAAATAAAATTCCTGAATGGGCAAATAATGTAAATGACTGTATACCTGGGGAGACGGAGGAGTCACCAAGACAATTAAGGTAACTGATACCATCCAAGGCTATGGTGTAGGCAGGAATGTTGTCAATGTTCAAGTACGTGTGGTCAATGGTAAGCTGCAAGTAACAAGTATACACACCTTAACAAATATTCTGCCATTTAAGATTTGAGCATTGATATCTCTTTTGCTACTAGAGGTGCTGAGGTCGAGTGGTTAAGTCGCCGGACTGTCAATCACAAGGTCTGCGGTTCGAGACCCCCCGCGGCACTAATGTCCTTTGGCAAGACATTGATCTACATTTGCCACACTCAACCCAGGTGATATAAATGGCTACCTGGCAGGTATTAATTATTTGAAATGCTAGAGCGCCGTAATGTCAGCACAGCTAAAGCCGAGGTAATAATCTCTAAGTTTCGAAGCGCTTTTAGTGATTGTTATAAGCGCTATATAAAAACTGAGTATTATTATTATTATAATTATTATACATGACATTGGTATCATTGTAAAGCCTGGTTATTTCCCTTTACAGTGACGCCCCATTTGTAATGATTACGTAATCATGTGCTGTGCAGTACACCTGAATATGGCTCCAAGTCAAAAGTGAAATGATGCTAAATGCATTGTTATCCCATCAAAACACAATCCATCAAAACACAAACCAATGAAGAATTCTTTATTGAAGATAACATTGCATTTCGTCTAACATTTGGAATCTTAATTTCTTTGGCAACAATATCCTATTTAAAAAAACTGTAACTCAATAGATGGCACAACAAGTGCGTCATCATCTAAATTTACTGGCAGATATTATGCCACAGGTCATTTGAAGTTTTGAACAAAATATTGGCAGGTTTACCTGAATTTTCTCCGTGAACATCCCTACGAAGGCCATTCCAAGCTCCCATGTTCCCGGTGTCTCGCTTCCTTTCACGACAAAGAGCTGTTGGCCGTTCGTCACCTGGACACGTAGCTCTAGATCGCTCGACCCGCTACTCATTACGTAATAAAACTGGACCTGACATAGAGGACCAGTTGGTCCCACAGGAGGGGTGGTGAGGACATTAACCCCAATATGACCTTCCAGATAGAACCCGGGCACTGAGATGGAGAAGAAAGAGACCAGGGGAGCGTTTCACAAACTTGTCATCAGTGACACACGACAGTTTTTGTTATAAATTACTGAAATTCTTGCTTCTGATTGGTTATCAGCAGATTTGTCACTAATTTTAGTAATTTGTCATTGAAAAAGGGCTATGTGAAACGGGTCCCAGGATTAAGTTGGATTGAAATATAGCAGGCCATTCATGCCACTGGTTGCTCTCACCATTGGTCTTTTAATAATGATCTTTAGTTAATATTTCCCTTTCAATGAATGCATGATAAAACTAGATGGAACTTCGACGGCGCGCAGTCGAAAGTGATGCCTCCGTCATAGAGCAATTTTACAATCCAAAACGATTTTTTTTTTTCGAATTCAAGTTCGTTTGTAATCCATTAACAGGTTCTCAGAATATCGTGATTACAAGCTTTTTCTTATATACATGTATGACCCTTTTATCTTTGAACTCATGACCCCAAATGCAAGATACATGCATGTCTTGAGTTTGATGGTAATCCATCTATCGGTTCTAACGATGATGCAAACACAAGCTATTTTGGCATACATAAAGAGCACCATGACCTTTGACCTTGACCTCATGACCCCAAAATCTAATCAATTCATTGGCTCTGCAAGTTACATACATGACCAAAGTTTGGTAGGAATCCAAGAGTTGGTTATTGAGATAACGCGATCAGGAGAACGGGACGTTCGAACAGACGTACGGACGGACGGACAACCCGAAAACATAATGCCTCCGGCTACTTCGTAACGGAGGCTTTAAAATGTAAATTATGTAGATTTGTGACCATGATTTGTACGTCCCTAATAGAGAACCAAGGCTGTGACGTCATACAAATCAATTTTTAGAATTTCTCAATTTTGTCTTTCATTTTCCGAAAGAGCATTACAAATTAATGTCCATATGTCGAAAATCAATTAAATATCCAGAAGGAAAAAGCAGTTGCAACTGGTCCAGTTAAACCAGTTAAAGGGACTGGGTAACATTGTTCAGATGAGAGATAGTGGTTCTAAGGTAGTGACTTCAATGCTAGATGTACAATTAAAGAAAATCTGAAAAATTGAGTGAAAACGGACCATTATTCATGGTACAAATTGGGANGATGGAGAAGAAAGAGACCAGGGGAGCGTTTCACAAACTTCTCATTAATGACAAACGACAATTTTTGTTATAAATTACTAAAATCCTTGGTTCTGATTGGTTATCAGCAGATTTGTCACTGATTTTAGTAATTTGTCATTGAAAAAAAGGGCTATGTGAAACGAGTCCCAGAATAAAGTTGGATTTAAATATAGCAGGCCATTTATGCCACTGGTTGCTCTCACCATTGGTCTTTTAATTACGATCTTTTGTTAATATTTCCTTTCAATGAATGCATAATAAAACTAGATGGAACTTCGAATGCGCGCAGTCGAAAGTGATGCCTCCGTAACGGAGGCATTGAAATGTAAATTCTGTAGATTCGTGACCATGATTTGTACGTCCCTAATAGAGAACCAAGGCTGTGACGTCATACAAATCAATTTTTAGAATTTCTCAATTTTGTCTTCATTTTCCGAAAGAGGATTACAAATTAATATCCAAATGTCGAAAATCAATTGAATACGACCAGTTGAAATTCGACCAGAATCTGACCAGTTGAATTCTAACTGGTCCAGTTGGAATTCAACCGGTCAAATTCTAACTGGTCCAGTTGGAATTCAACTGGCCCATTTCAATTTCCAGGGTTACCAGTTGGATTTAACTGAATACAACTGGCCCATTTCAAATTCCAGGGTTACCAGTTAGATTTAATTGGTCTAACTGGACCATTCAACTGCCAATTGAAAACTTAATTAGTAATTAAAGGCATAAGTAGCTAATTAATGAATTACTTGTACTAATTAATTTTGCCGATTGGCAACAACCCAGTATAACTAGATCGTCTGCAATTCCAATGTAAAGGCATTGGGAATAAGTAGACTTGTTAACTTACTATTTTGAAAATATTTGTATTTTATTGAATCTATTTTAGTTCATAGTTAATGTTTGCCCTAATTCATGTTTAATTACATGTTATTTACACGAAATAATGAAATGTCCTAACAGGGGCGGCCGAGCGACTTCCAAAGTGGGGGGGCACCAACAAAAAAGGGCACTTTCTGGAAAAAAAGGGCACTTACAGTGGGAAATCTCAAAGCGAAAATATACCATTTTTTAGACATTG
>BEXV01000691.1:170652-187418 GCA_003118195.1 Hemicentrotus pulcherrimus
AACTACCCTTTTCATTTGCAAAAAGAAAAACAGGTAAGAATGTACTTGATTGTGAAGTTTATTCCTACATAAGATATCTTATGTGCAGTTAAGCAACTGAAAAAATCGAACAAAGCATAGAGAAAGTTCAACTCTTGAATGTTCCTTTACGACTATTACACAAACTTGGTGGAAGAGATGGGGTAAAAGTGCTTTGGGTAAACCCAAATCAAACAAAACTGACAAAAAATGAAATGAATCGTAATCTCACCAACATGAGGTGGAGGTGGAGGTGGAGACGGGGGCAAGGGAGGATCCACTGGAAGAGGTTCCTTCCTTCCTGGAGACCTACTCCTGGTCCTGGATCTGGATCTACTCCTGGACCAGCTACGAGACCAGCTCCTAGACCGGCTCCTTGAACGGCTCCAGGATCTCCTCCTCGATCTAGAACGACTCCTTGAGTAGCGCCCTCTTGAACGACTCCTTGAAGACCAGCTTCAGTTCATGCAGAAATGAAATTTTTAAAAGATGATTTACATTGATCAATATGACTACAGGGAGATTCTGTGATTGTGTCATATTTTTCTATTTTGTTTAGAAGAAATGGATAAAGAATCACTCAATAAGACTTATGGTTAATATTTCTAAATTCTGGAATCATCAAAGCGGAAATGCTAATTATTTAGAAACGTTATACTGCTGTCTAGAAGTACATGGTACAAACAATTGCCCTAAACATTTTAGGAATAATCTTTTTTTTAGGTCTGGCAGTACAGAATTCCCACTCAATGGATATATGTTTACCATCAGTTCAATAGATACCACTGATTGGAAGTGCATCACAGACAGATTTTAGATAATTTAGACAAAATGGTTTCTAATTTGATTTCAACCTAAGACTATTTCCTGAGTGGGTGAAACCTAAACCATAAATTGTTTTGTACCTTCAAATAGCATGAGCTCAAACATAGGTTGCTGAAAAGGTTAGAGAACAGAAACTTCAACTCTATATAATGGCTCATAAGAACAACTGATCCGTAGAGACATAATTCAGATGTGTGCAACATACATCATAATGGTAATAATAGGCATTTCTATGGCACCGTCTATCTAGAAATTCTTTACCCGAGGCGCGTTTATTATTACCCCGGCTTTTAGCCTACATGAAGCTGCCATTACAGCGCTCCAGCATTTCAAGGAATTAATTCCTGCCAGGTACCCATTTACATCATCTGAGTTGAGTGTGGCATTAGGACATTAGTGCAGCGGCGGTTCTTGAACTGCGGACCTTGTGATCGACAGTCCGGTGATATATCCACTTGACCACGACACCTCTACACAGACATCATAAGCAGAGGAAAATTGATGAACTTGATTTACCTTCTTCTTCTTCTTCTTCTTGGTGATCTACTTCTTGATCTCTGATGAGTTGATGATACCTGCTGTGAATTCTTCTCTGTGGATCCTATGATATAAGGAAGAAACAGCATTATGTTAAAGGTAATACAAAGTTNTAATCAAAGTAAAAACCAAAGCTGTCCCCGTCAAAGTTAGTAAAGCTTGTGAGGATGGTGAGTGGGCCACCAATGGAGGTCCGAGTGTAGATGTTCAGCACTCCAGCATCGGGTCCATGTTCAAAGATGGCCATGCGAATCTGCAAATTACAAACACAGCATTATACACTCATATCATGTGTTAAATCAGAGCCGGAAGGTCGTTAACTCTGCGTCAAATCAGAGGGGTTAATGATCTTCTGGTTGAAACGATATGTACATGCATGTCTGTACACGGTCACCATTTTGTTTTGTTTTCGTTTTTGTCAGTCCCCCTCTATTTAGGCATTAGTTTTTTGTTTGTTATTCATCACCTGTTTAAACAACTGTATTACTTTTTTCGGAGGCAACACCAATAAAGTTTTCGGCTTTCCTATCTGTCTCGACATCCACATGGCATGTTGTTCTTCTTCTTGTATTCTATTGTAAATGTTTTTCTTTAACTTGTACGATATGTTTTGTATCTTATATATTTGTTATGATGTTTTTATGATGAGTGAAATAAAGAGCAATTCAATTCAAACTTCATTTATCCTCTTTAACTTTCCAGCAAATAATTTTTTAAAAATCCTTGAGAACTTTGTACTGACCATGCAGGAAGATGTAAGTCCAGTAGGGCGGAACACTGGTGATGCAATCCGAGCAACATCCCCCGGTCTTGTAGCCTTGGCATCAGCGAGCATGTAATAGCCCCCTCTGTCGTTGGACGTGTGGTCACGGGTAGGGGCGTACGGCGCTCCCTGGTTGAGTGCAGCGGATGTTCGCACCCACGTGTAGTCACCAGGGATGTCCGTGTAGGAGCACATGCTTGACTCAAAGTCACATCGACCTGGATATGCGTCTGGGTCTGTTGATGGTTAAAAAGGGAAAACGTATCAAACAATGTAGAAATAACCCTAAAACTAAAGTCAAACCTGTCAATAGCAACCATCCAAGGGAAACACAAAAGTGGTCTTTGTAGACAGGTTCCTTTAGTACATGCTTCAAGGAGAAACCATTTTCAACGGGGAAAAAAATTGTGTTTGTAGATCTTTGGTCTTTGTAGATAGGTGGTCATTACAGCAGGTTTTACTGTACTTCAATCATGTTGAAAGTTTCTGAAAACTCAACTTACAACACTTAGTCTCATCTGAGTAATCACCAAACGCATCAATAATAATATAGGCATTTATATAGCGCCCTCTAATTCTATTCCGAGGCGCACAAGCAATTTAGAAAGAATTAAACAGAGTCTGGATGAGTGTCATAATAGAGTCAATTACACATATTGTTAAAACAGATGAGATTTCAGCTTGGATTGACGACATTTCAGACTCTAAACATTGTTCGACCTATTATATTGAAACTCGCCACAATCAAACACAATTTTCAAAACACAAATCCTGCAAAAAAATTATTCCAAAGAAAATTCGTATTCAACAATCATTCTTGAGCAAGAACAAAACAGTGAAATTGTACAAAGTACATGATGTAATATATTGGTAAAACAAACATTGCTACATCAGTTGCACATGTGTCCAAGTAATACAACCAATGATTACGTTTGAAAGAAAGAAGCTTCATAAAAACTTCATTACAAAAAAAAAAAACAACGTTTAGGCATCTTCTTAAAAGAATTGAAAGATATCCTGTAACTTACCACACTGCAATTCATCCGAGTAATCGCCACAATCATCTCTAAAGTTGCAGACCGCCCTCCCAATGTTGATGCAAGCTCTGTTAGAGCATGTAAACTCTCCATCCTGGCATGAAGTCTGTGGGTCTGGGAACATGCAGATAGACATATGAATGTCACTGATGGCTATAACGCCACCATCGGCACTCTGGTCACGCACACCAAGGAAGTTAATCTGAAAAATAAAATATATTTTAGCTTAATGTTAAATATATTGCTCATTGCGGGTGTTGTATCGAAAATAATATCACTAGTGATATAAACACGCTTGCTTACAATTAGATGTTATCACCTGACAAACCGTTGCAGCGGCGCACGAAACGTCGTGATCTTTTAGAGCCCTTGTTGACAATGCATTGCGAGACAAACGAATATCACAAGCGATATTATTTTTTATGTTATAGCTTAGTTTGCATGATGATGTGGACAGGACTGTATCGAAGTGCGAAATCATATACTGGCCAATTTAAATTGTCAAGGTTGCTTGTTCTAAACAATACTGTCATAATCATGCCACCCTCCCCAAACACTGCCATTGCCCTGTTCCTGTCCGTTGCTTGAAAGGTTTTGCCGCGGTGATCCTCAAACGCATGCTCTACTTGTTTGGAACCAATAACGTGGACGATGGGCACACATGACGTTAGAACTTTATATGGTCTTTGACAAGAGGCAATTGGCGAGGTTAACAGGTGTAATGTTGATAAGGAGGTGTTTCTCCTGAATAGACACAGAGATATCTATTGTCAAACATCCTAATGTAGGAGTGTTGTGGTTTAGTATAGAAATCTCCGGTCTGAGAACAGGGTTTGAATCCCTGTTGCAGAACTTGTGTCCTTTGGCTTTGGCTAGATATCAATCTTCATATGCCACACCTCACCCAGGTGAGGTAAATGGGAACTCAGCAGGAATTAATTATTTAAAATGCTCGAGCTCTGTAATGGAGCAGTGCTGCATGAAACCGGGATAATGATAAAGAAGCACTAGTGGTCATGTGCCCGACATTAGCNCTTGACAATTGTGTTCCCTTTTCCAACAATATCTACAGAATAAAGACCCAAAGACCACACTGAATACAACAAGAGCATGAATAAAATCTATGACTATAATCATCTTCACCTTTACTCTTTGTTTAACTGGTATCCTTTGAAGGCTTGGCTGCTGTATTCGATACACCATCTACAGAGCTGGTCTTGACTGCCCTGAATCCAGGTTGAGATCCTGCTTTACCAAACGCTAGTTCCTCAATGTTTACATCAACCTCCACGGGAACACCGTCAATATCCTCCGCCTTGCTCTCCACTTCAGCTTTCTACGATCAATCAGTGTGGAATATATCACATTCAGATGCGGATGTGGTTCAGGCAGATAATCTGGTTAAGGTTACTCCATGCAAGTTACATGATATTTGTTAACTCTAGGGTAGAACTTGCTGCTTAAAACCACTTTGTCCTACTTGTAGCTTCTTGATCCCTCTATATAGAAACAATGCCTAATCGATGACCATTGGTCCCCAATGATCCTCTTTTTCTTATGATAATTAAGAGCTGAGTTAATTAGAAAACCACCTGTCCAGTGGCCTTGGAGGGTGGTATAATCCCTCCTATAAACTAGTAAAGATAAACTTTAAAGCAGAGCAACGTTAAAACTTTTTTTGTGCCACTAAGTTCTTTTATCATTGCCATGAATCAACTTTCAAATAGTTTTATCTATAATACCTTCTTTCTTTGAAAAAACAGAATGTATGAAATATCTTCAATGTAAATAAACTTTACAGCTTGATTTCGTTCAGGATGAAAAAAACAATGACACCAAACACATTGTTCACCACATGAACCAATGCACAGGATCACTTTGATATGCTGGGGATATGGTCACAACATTGATACACATTTAGCGTAATCAATCAGTTTCATTCTGTGAAATTGTCTGACTTAAAGGCATCGTTTAACAATGTTAAATCTGAGATGCACGGCCCTACGTGTTATCAGTGTCTGTGATAAGGTGTTATATTAAAGCTCTAAATCAAAATGATCAAGAAGTGCCTCAAAAAAGTAAAAACCTTTTGAGATTTCCCTAATAGACTGTAGTGTTATGAAAACTCTTTGGCAAACACAAAATTTGATTTCGATTTTTGATCATAAATATCTTGATAATCAGACAGGCGATCAGCTTGTAAAAGTCATGGGGTTCCTGACTGACCTAAAGGTTTATAATTATCATTGCAGCATGAGCGAAATCAAGGATTTTTTAAAAGGATCTAAGACAAAGTTACCAGATCCCTTAAAGTAAACACCTACCTGTGAATCAGGATGAGGGTTTGTGACAGGCACGACGGTGCTATCCACACATGTCTCCATCTCTGCACCATCTTTCTTCTCTTCTTCCTTATTCACAGTAACATCTGCTTCCACTGAGGTGGTTGCCATGGTGACGGCTCCTACATCATCCTCTGGAGCTGATTCATCTGAATCTGATGAAGACAGCATCTCTGTTCCTATTGGGAGAAGTAATAATAATGAATAATATGTCTTATACAGTAGGCTTGTGGGTGCACCATGCGAGAGAGAGAGGGAGGATTGAGAAGTCGTGAAAAGGTCTCTGTAATCTTTCTTGAGGGTGTGTAGTCCTGAAAAAGACTGTTATTTATCTGTCTTAGCTTATAGATCTTAGGAGCACTATAGCGCTTGGAGAGGATGCGTGGCGGGAGTGGCTCGACGTTTCAAACAGGTTGACTATCCGTCGTCAGGAGTGACGACGGATTGACGATAGATTGATTGACGTCAGGAGTGACGACAGGAGTGATGACTCCTGACGACGGATGGTCAACCTTGGCGCATCGCCACCCCAGGGCCGCCTCAGGGTAAAAGCAGCGGATGCAACTTCCCCTTGAGCATATAGAAACAGCCAGTCCTCTCGTAGCAATCAATATTTCTATACTATTACCTTGGATGATATGCCTGATCCTCTTTCTTGACAATCCTTCTAACTGGTTGAGACATAGTCGCTTCAGCTCATCCAATGGAACATACTGAAAATACAAACCGAGACCGGCAAATGAATGGCAAGAATATAAACCCACTCTCATTTACTCATCATAAGCATCATGCCTTGGGTGGAATTTCAAGGATAAGCAGATCTCTTGGCATAAGTTATCCATCGAGCACTATCTATTTCTTAATGGCGTCTTATACGTGTACAAAACTGATAAGTGCGCATGTAAAAGATATAGAATGACCATGCCAAACAGTTACAAGTATACATGTACCCACAGTTTGTGTGTCTGGACCGTTGATTTAAAACAGTTCTTTGAAAGAGTTTACATGCAATATTTCAGAAATCGTTTAAGACTACGGTTAGAAAATATAATAAATGATAAATATCTATGATGGCAGTGTTATTTGATGCATACATTTCTTTAAATCCGAAGGCAAAAGTGAGGGCAGTATTTTGTTAAGCGTCTGGACACACAATTCCCCATNAAAAAAAAGAGGACAAGAGATGTACCTGGAATGGTCTTCTTATTCGTCCAACGAGGAACAATCCTTGCTCCCAAGATCCCGTCATTGGAATAGCAGCTCGATACATGACAGTCTCTTCAATGGGCGAGGTCTTATAAGTGACAATGATATCATCTAAACATATAAAGATAATAATTACAATTAACCCATTGCCTCCTGTAACTGGGTGGTCCCTGTGTTAAGCCTATGGGAATTAAATAATTCAATCAACAACCTAAATTTGCCACTTTCCACCCAGGTGTTGAATGGGTACCGGTAGGAAGAAATTCTTTGAATGCTGTGAACGCCGAAATCGGGAACCTAGCAGAGCCGGGTAAGTGCCTTGAACACCTTTCAAGGTGGATACATGTACGTGCGCTATATAGATATCTGATATTGGTATTCATAATAGCAATGGTTTACAGTTAACAAACAAATTTTCATCCCCTTGTAAATTTGATGTTTTATTTGTGTTTCTCGTTACTCAAGAATACAAAATTGACTGGTTGATTTGGGGCCGTTTAGGAATATTTTTATTTAAGCTTTGATATGCCATTTTCTTAAGAAAACATAAATCAGAACATAACTAATCACTATTTCACGTCCATTAAAATGAGAAAAAAAGAACTTGGTGAGGGTATGAATAATATAGTCGTTAACTGGATATTTGATGTCCAATTAAGCGTTGGTGGATATCCTCAAATATATGTGGAAATATCAATCAAGATAGGGTTAATGCTGACGATATACAGTGTAATACGCTTCATATCTCTGTATCTTATAACACAGAGCCTAGTATATGAAAGATTCTGTGAAAAAAACTAAATGGTGAAACTGAACCAACAGGCCCAAATTGCTAAGATTTGAACCATTTTGAAGTTGGTTTGGCGGTGAGATTCAGGTGGTATGGTTAAAAGAAAGGTAGTAAAACCTGCTCCAGCTATGTAGTACCAGAACACGAGGACAAAGCTTGAACCAGTCACCTGTATTAATGGAGTGACCAGCTGGGTTTAGCTGGTCCAAACCAACTGGTCAATCTACGGACTGACCAGTTGGTTTGGCGTTGTGGGTCAATTGGAACGGTCAACATAAAGGTATTAACCTGCTCCAGCTATGTAATACCAAAACACGAGAACACAACTTGAACCAGTCCCCTGTATTAATGGAGTGACCAGTCGGGTTAGGCTGGTCCAAACCAACTGGTCAATCCACGACTGACCAGTTGATTTCGCGTAGTGGGTCAGGTGGAATGGTCAACATAAAAGTATTTACCTGCTCCTGCAAGGAAGTACCAGAACACGAGAACACAGTTTGAACCAGTCTCCTGTATCACTGGACTGACTAGCCGGGCGTAGTCCCCACCTGCGACAGGGTTGGCAGTGCCATCTACAACCATGTAAGTACCATTCACTACGTCATAGTCTGCGGGGGGTAGGAGGAGGTTGGGAGGCGGAGTGGTGGAGGCTCCTCCTCCTTGTCGTATCCATGGCAACAGGCCTGCGGGGTCGGTGGTGTAAGCGCATTGGTCGTCTTCAAAAGAGCAGGAGCCTGCATTAAAAACATATATTGTTGACATTAATCTGTAATTGTGGGAACATATTGTACCATATACACTGTACACTAAAATAATAATAATAATATTGACAATAATAATGAACAAAAATGAGAATGATAGAACTATTAATAGTAACAATTTTAATAATAAGAATATTCACATTTGAATGGTGATTGATACTACGCTGCTAGGCACTTTAAATTGTTTTCATTGTTGCCTCGGTCGTTGAGTTAAATTGCTAATCTGCAAATGAAAGTGCACGCATTCCGCTCCACGGGGAGCATTCCGGCCAAAGTAATATATTATAGTTCATTNGAGAGGGAGGATTGAGAAGTCGTGAAAAGGTCTCTGTAATCTTTCTTGAGGGTGTGTAGTCCTGAAAAAGACTGTTATTTATCTGTCTTAGCTTATAGATCTTAGGAGCACTATAGCGCTTGGAGAGGATGCGTGGCGGGAGTGGCTCGACGTTTCAAACAGGTTGACTATCCGTCGTCAGGAGTGACGACGGATTGACGATAGATTGATTGACGTCAGGAGTGACGACAGGAGTGATGACTCCTGACGACGGATGGTCAACCTTGGCGCATCGCCACCCCAGGGCCGCCTCAGGGTAAAAGCAGCGGATGCAACTTCCCCTTGAGCATATAGAAACAGCCAGTCCTCTCGTAGCAATCAATATTTCTATACTATTACCTTGGATGATATGCCTGATCCTCTTTCTTGACAATCCTTCTAACTGGTTGAGACATAGTCGCTTCAGCTCATCCAATGGAACATACTGAAAATACAAACCGAGACCGGCAAATGAATGGCAAGAATATAAACCCACTCTCATTTACTCATCATAAGCATCATGCCTTGGGTGGAATTTCAAGGATAAGCAGATCTCTTGGCATAAGTTATCCATCGAGCACTATCTATTTCTTAATGGCGTCTTATACGTGTACAAAACTGATAAGTGCGCATGTAAAAGATATAGAATGACCATGCCAAACAGTTACAAGTATACATGTACCCACAGTTTGTGTGTCTGGACCGTTGATTTAAAACAGTTCTTTGAAAGAGTTTACATGCAATATTTCAGAAATCGTTTAAGACTACGGTTAGAAAATATAATAAATGATAAATATCTATGATGGCAGTGTTATTTGATGCATACATTTCTTTAAATCCGAAGGCAAAAGTGAGGGCAGTATTTTGTTAAGCGTCTGGACACACAATTCCCCACCATACAACATGTGGCATACAAATCATGCGATGGATTATATTTGAATATAATAACAATGCAACTACCAAACCGAAAGCTTTCCTGCATTCTATTAATTCAAAAAGACTAATAAACATTTGATATTGAAATGCTGAGCTTCGAATGATAATAGTTGAATTTGATTTTCTGTTTTTCAATAAAAATCGAGTATTTGGGGCTAAATGTTTAGGTGTTTTTTGCTTAATTTTTACCATATTCCCCATGATTGAGTTGATACATAGATTCAATGACACATTTAGACTGATTGGACTCATAACCTTGAAAACCAAGGCAAAACAATATTCTGCTTTTGTCTTTCTCTATAATAACAATAAAAAAAAAAAAAAATAATATAGCGCTTTTCAGGACAGAAGGCCCTCTCAAAGCGCTTTACAGATATAAATATAGTTACCCCTGTCATCAGATTCAGGCTTATCAGCATACAATGTATGCACATTCACCACTCCCTAGGGAGCATTCTAGCCAGGCATCATATTTAAGTCTATGACTCACAAACATTAAAGATTGATTGTTAAGTCATTACCTTGAGTATATCAGGTACCATGTTCGTAAGCTGAAGTCCTGTGACTGCAATGAATGCTTCATTGATCAATTCTTCTCTATCATTGAGATAAAACTCAAGAGGTTGTTTCTCTTTGCTCAAATCCAAGTCTGAATCTAGATCACTTCCAGGGCTGCTCTTCGTCTTCTTTTTACCTGTGATCTTTGACTGGACAAAAAAATAACAAGCAGACATTTAAAGGGATCCGGTAACTTTGTCTCAGATTCTGAAACAAAATCCTGGAATTAGCTCATGCTGCAATGATAATTATAAACCTTGAGGTCAGTCAGGAACCCCATAACTTTTACAAGCCGATCGCCTGTCTGATTATCAAGATATTATGATTGGAAATCGAAACCAAATTTTGCGTTAGGGAAAATGAGTATGGTAAAACCGGTCACTCAAACACGTTTACTTATTGAGGCACTTCTTGATCATTTTGAAGCAACAATTTTTTTTAGGGTTTGAATATTACACCATATCACAGCCACTGATGACACGTAGGGCCGTGCATCTCAGATTTAACATTTTTAAATGATGCCTTTAAGAAAGTTCATACAAGGGATAATAATATGGTCATTTTTACCCAAGGTAGCGTCATCAGCAGGATGGTCCACAATGGGTAAAACACGTAACAGCGACAGGGTTGAATTTGAATTGTACAGCTTTGAAAATTAGCAATTGGTTAATATTTATTCTCAACTGTATCAGACATCTGAGCAGTGGTTTTACAAAATCATATTACACTTGATTATAATGCTAAGAGGCCTATGGACTTATTAAAAAGCAGTCAATATAGTCTCATATTGACCGCTGTCTAACATCCGGGAACTTGGCAATCTGCATGTAGTTGTGCAAACATTTTTTCTTCGCGATAAAAACTTGCAAACAAATGCCATTTCCCATAGGTTCACAAGTACAATGAGCAGAGGATCGTTTCTTTTGTGGAACTACACCAAGCTGATGGTACCCACTACGACTCACAAGCCAATTTCATTACAGAGCATTTGTGCAGTTATCAATAGACATATAAAATTAGTACATTCAGAAATTATGGATATTATCAAGGATGTAGAAATCACTAATGCTATTAAATGTAGCATTTAAGGTACCAAAAGTAGAACTGAAGAAAATGGGCAAGGGTGGTGTTAAGCACCATGAGGGCATTGATCCTGAAGATATTGTTAAAGTTGTCAGTTTTTTATCAAGACTTGCCAGATGGTCTTCAGGCAAGAGTATGGTTTGAACTCACTCTGTATCTTTGACGTAGAGGAGGTGAAAATTTGATGGACCTAAACAAAAGATCATTTTGAAGTCAAGAAAAATGCCAAAGACTGTGAATACCTGACCCAAGTTGTTCACGAACTGACCAATAAGAGGAGAGAGGACAATTTGTCATCACGGAGGGATGAAGGGCGTATGTATGTCACCGGTAATACAGACTGCCCTGTTGCCTCCTTCAAGAAGTACATCAAAAAAATTACAAACAAGTATTGACAGTCTCTTCCAAACACCAAAATCATCAGTGCCTCAATTTCGACCGTGGTACAAGAACTCTTCAGTGGGAATAAAAAACTCTAGGTAATATGATGTGCTCAATCTCCAAGAAGGCTGGACTTTCAAGAATATACCAAACATTATGTGAGGGCAACTGGCATAAGGATGCTAGATAAGGCCCCTTCCGTAAACAGAGATGTTTGCCAAGTCTCTGGTCACATTAACGAATCAAGTTTGTCATCCTACACAGGACGTGTATGCAATGACAAGAAAATGGTGATGTCTGATACCATTTCTAGGGTTCTTGGTGGACAAAATGTGGTGGCTCGGCCAACGCCAGCTGCGACTGTGAATATGCCACCAGAGATGGACCAAAATCAAGCTCTAGTTCCACAAGCAAATGTTGTTGAGAGTGAGGAGTTTGATATAAACTTTGATTCAGGAGGTTCGTTGTCAATCAGAAATTATTGAGGAAGTAGCCAGTGCTGGAAATGCAAACAACAATTCTTTTGGATCTATGATCAGAAATACTACAAGCAGTACCAGCACTACTATAGGGATTGATATAGTTTAACCGATACAGAGACCAAGATGATCGGGATCGTGAACGGGAGACAAAAAATGGACAGTTGTCTGGAAGATTACGATTGTTGTTCAAAGGCAATTGTCACCTTATAAAAGGTGTTTTAACCCAATTCCTGTCTGGTATCTAATCATTCCTGTCTGTACCTAGTGAATCCCCTTATATTGGCGTAATCGGCAGGATTTCTTTGTGCTATGGGATGGATGACCTTTTGCGGGTCATGAAGCACCTTGAAGATTCTCATCATCATGAGACTGAGAAACTATGCAAATCCTTATTTTATTGTCTGCTGCGATCGGTAGCTCTGCACAAACTGGTCCTCTGTTAAAGGGATTACATCAGCTAAGTAACGATGATGATATGGTGGGCTACCTTAGCACTTTTGAGCGACTAGCCCTGGCAGTGAACAAGCCAAAGGGTGAATGGCCTCAGCTGTTAGAACCATATCTTACCAGAAGAGCTCAGCAGGCATTCCAAGCCCTTAGTCCCAGAGAACAGAACTACGATGATGTTGTCCTGGCCATCAAAAGAAGGTACAACCTCACTCCGGAGGCATACCGAATAAAGTTTAAAAAAAGAACATAAGAAGGCCAATGAAAGTTTTGAAGAATTCGCTAGTTATTTACAGGATTATTTTTTGAAGTGGGTTAAAACACCTTTTATAAGGTGACAACAGCCTTAGAACAACAATCAGAATCTTCCAGACAACAGTCCATTTTTTGTCTCCTGATCAAGATCCCGATCATCTTGGTCTCAGTATCGGTTAAACGATATCAATCCCTAAACTACAACTAGGCAGACAAGTCAGGCCTGATGCAAGTGCAGCAAATACCATTTGTGCTTAATAACTGCACAGTAACAATTAGTTACTTTAACAATAACTATAAGTATGATAAAACTTGTACAGTGTATATAGGTTAGATGTTGAAGAAACTTTGATTTCATGAATTGAAGACTTTGTAATCGTATTGACTGTTTCAAGTCCAAGACAGAGTGCGGTGTTTAAAGTTTAGAAAAACTATGGGATTTTGTGAGTTGAAAAGTTGAAAACTTTCTGTCCTAACTTTGTGACAATTGTGGAAGTTGCCTACCAGTGATTAAGAAATAATTTTGGATAATTTGGAGTTCGTCATGGATTCTGTCAAATAATGAAACCCTACCACTACCAAGGTAAGTTTAAGAACTTCTCTTTATATCAAGTATTAGAATAATGGGTACATGTATGGCTACTATGGGCTGCTCTTAAAAACGCGAGTAAGATTTCATTGCTCGCTCTAGACGTCTGGTGTGGATAATAATATTTACTTGTTCCTACTGTCGGGAGATACAACATATATTGCCCTCACATATCCCATATATGTTGTATCCCCCTCAAGGCCAGTCAATATTATATTAATATTATTAGTCATAAAACGTGTTTGAAAATGTTTCAAAATAATGTTCACAGTATATCTTAGAATCTTAGAGCTCTTGAAGAAGCCCTGGAGCCGTGCCACAACGGACTTTGTGCTTCACATATTTCTGTTCATGTTTTATATGTTTTTAAATGATTCATATGTTTTACATGTTTCATGTTTTATATGTTTCATATGTTTTATATGTTTCATATGTTTCATATGTTTCATGTTTCATATGTTTCATATGTTTTATATGTTTCATATGTTTCATACGTTTCATATGTTTCATATGTTTTATATATTTTTGTTTGTGGACCGCACTTCTTATCAGTATGAAGACAGATCATCCCGAGGGTCCCAAATGATTAGTGCTGTCATCGACAAGCCTTCTGTCGACAACCTTGTCGATAAAAGTGCATTTTTACGGGAAGGCGACATGTCGACAGGGATAGTATATTGTCGACAAGAATCAACCCATTTATAGGCTTTACACGCACTTTG
This sequence comes from Hemicentrotus pulcherrimus, assembly GCA_003118195.1. NCBI lineage: Eukaryota > Metazoa > Echinodermata > Echinoidea > Camarodonta > Strongylocentrotidae > Hemicentrotus > Hemicentrotus pulcherrimus. The sequence continues at coordinate 184,698 of BEXV01000691.1, forward strand.
AATCATTTTACAAACAACACTGTTTTTTATAACAAAACACTTTGGTTTTGTGTAATTTGTATTTCAAAGTGAACACAAACTCGAAATCGGTCATCTTACTTACGGCTGCAGCAAATAAAAATCATTCACGAACAATTGTTGGCATGCACGCCGGTGTTGGAAGGATTGCATTCTTCCAACCATCTGTCGACAATGTGTCGTTGTCGGCTAAAATTCAAGACGACATGTCGACAAAGATTTTTTTTTCTCGATGACAGCACTACAAATGATTTTGTCAGTATTATGAGTTACCTATAGAATAGGTTCACAACAAACAACATGGAAAAGGAATATGGTGTATGACAATGATTTTGCATATATTATGTAGATTTAAAAAAAACTTTGCCATTTGAATTTTGTAATCAATTCTTTTTTCCTTTTTTTTCTGATGATTTTAAATGTTATACATGAAAGTCGTACCTTTCTCTTTGCAACCTTTTTCTTCTTCTTTCCATCCTTTGATCCTTTTCTCTTAGTTCCTTTCTTCTGATCTGGAGTTTCTCCTTGTGTAGAGTCAGGCAACATATCTGCAATAAAGCCACAATTCAAAATTTAAAAATACTTTGTCCTCTATCTTTTATGCATTCACCTCCTTAGAATGCTTTATGAAGTGTAAGGAGTCACACCTCGTTTAAGTTAAGTCTGCTCTTATGTAAAAAAAACATGTCCACATGTAAGTGTTTGAGCCAACTTTTTAATATTAATGTCAATAATTAGTAAAAGCTGACTGCAGTTCAGCTCAGTAATGTTTATTTATAATTAACCTGGTGGAATTCATGTACTAAAGTGAGTGATTAACCCCCAAATTATTGAAATTAAAATAAATTAGCGAAAAGACTATAAAATTCCAACTTTACAAAGAACAATTGGCTGCTTAATAGACATAATGTATAAGATGAACACATTTGTGATTACATTTTTCTAGTAAATTTTCCCTCCATTATTAGAAAATATATGTCATTGTATAATGCAAATAGTATTATGACACGCAATATCTGGGCTGCGATGTTATTGGTCGTTTGATATAATTTCTAGAATTAATTTTGTTCTTTGAACATAACTTGCTAACTTGTTGATAATTCATTCTTCCTCTTATGACCATCTGGTTTATTGAATAAATATTGATATAACGTTTTCAAAGGGATGGATTGGGGAGAGTCTATGACTCCTATTATCAGGCATATTTCCCAAACATATACCCATCACTGTTTAAAAAAAGAAATTATTTCCCAATTAAATACATTTAATTTTCTTGTGCTGAATTTCTACCAGCATCACAGTAAGAGGTACAAAAGAAAAACACACAAACCTTGTTTAACTTCAGCCATACTGCTACCAACACTTTCTGCATAACAAATACAAAGAACAAAACAAAGCAAAGCAAAGCCAAGGTAATAAAGATAAATAAAGTAGACTCTGCAATGACATTTCTAGAATCTTCTAACAGAAAGATCCAGTCTAGACTCTAATTCATTGAAGTAATCACAACACACTTTCAACAAAGAAAATACGGAAAATAGACCCTTAAACACATCATACAGTCATTCTGACAAGTGGAACCGATGTGTAATTAAATTAGCCTGGGCCTAATTATTGAGAATAAATCTTGCATCGGATATGAATCCGCTAAATTAAGTATTTTGAGCAAAGTTTGGGGGCTTGACTGAGCCACCAAAGTTTGCACAGCAGACCCTACATCATTACATGGAGGGTCTACGTCTATATGCTACTGCTAGTACTCGTCAAATGGTCCATACAGTTGGCTTCTGTCTCTCAAAAGAGAAGAAGATCCTACCCAAATACTAGGCTAACAAACAAAAGAGACAGAAATTTTCTGTGTAGCCTAGGCCTAGAGTCAGTAGGGTAACTACATCTAGTCTAGACTAGCTACGGGGTAGACCAAATTTTTTCGTCTCTTTCGTTCGTTAGCCTCTTATTGGAGTAGTCTAGGGTCGCCTCTCTCTTTAGAGATGGATTAATTTCAATCAAGTTAGTAAGTGGAACCGATGTCTTATAGCCTAGAGTCTAGGCCTAATTTAGAATTGGATATGCACTAGCCTAGGCAAAATGAAATTTTGGGGCATTTTGGGGGCATAACGCTACGACCTGAAATGGCCGTGGCATTATCAAGACAAGGGAATGTGAGACGGTTTCCGTTCAACTTTCAGTTTTAAGGAATATGCTCAGCCCATATAAACAAATAATATGTGACTAGATAACAGGCAGACTAATTTATGCACAAAATTGCCTTCACACACACATGTAGACTATACAACGCGACAGCAGGTCATACTTTGCCATCACAATTAAGATACAAGCACCGCGAGATGCGTCGGGGAGGTCAGCTCCAGCCGACCGATGGATTTATTTAATATTCCAGAGCTAGAAGTCTAGAGAATACTAAAACTCCAGGGAGCTAGAGCTCCGCCGCATACGTGAAATTATGTTGATTGACTTTGGAAATGTATTCATAAGTATGACAGCTTGAGCAGAACTTTTTTCTCCAAGGTTTGGCTTACCTATAATCTGCAAAAGTACTTGAAATCTAAACAAAACTGACCATTAATATCGCATTGTTGATGAATTCCCTTCGATGCGAATATGGTATCTTCAAATGACAAAACTTATGAAAAGTCATCGGCAAGGTAGCCTAATATGCGTCGGGTTTCTGTTCTTGTCTGT
>BEXV01000692.1:16296-44685 GCA_003118195.1 Hemicentrotus pulcherrimus
TTTTTTTTTTTTTTTTTTTTTTTTTTTTAATCTCAAAAGTCGGGGTGCGTCTTATACACGGATGCGTCTTATACACAGAGATTTACGGTAGTTTTCTCGCATGGCGAGCTCCGGGGAGCTCCGGTGTGGGATACCTGCTCCACCCGCTAGTGCTATAGATCAGCGGGGAAACGCATGGCGCGTGCGAGCGAACTTCCTATTGACTTTGTACATGCGACCGAAAACTGCCTCGCTAGGACGATAGCTGTCTCCGAAAAAAGTGAAAATTGAAATGAATATTGTCATGGCAATTCATGATTTTTTTTTTCTGGGATTCTTTTTTGTTTAAATATTAATAGTATTTGTTTCATGATTTGAACAAGAAATGATAATAAATAGGAAGTAAAGAGTCCTAAAAATAGGATTTTTTCTTAAGTGGCCGAAAACACCCTCCTTTAATCTAGAAAAAGCTCAAATGACAAATGAGTTCTCAGAAAAAAGTGGATAGGTCTAGAAATTCAGATTTAGAAAACCATCCTGCTGTGCACGAAGAACTTTGCGCATTGAGCAGTGTATGGTGAGATTACGCGGTCTCAGTCATTGGCCATCTGTTTGAGCGGCTTTGATTTTAAGTGAGAGAGGGCCTAGAGTAAAGGAGGGAGTATTCAGCCGGTCCGTTGGATGCATGATAAAATCCCTTTGAAATAAAATGCATAATAGCATATCACACACATACATGCACCATAACATGCCAGAGTCACTGAAGAATTACATTTGCTATGGAAAATGTATCCTTAAATATCACATTTTAGTGATGTAATAAGCGGTCCCGCTACCCGATTCTGCAAAGTTGAGTATCTTGAGCGTATTTGTAAGGAATATGGGTATCATTAAATGAGATGTATTTGAAGTATTTTTCAAATTTAGATTCTAGAGCACGATTTTTTGTGAATCGCAAGCTCAAAAGTATCCCATCACATGTATTATATCAATGCAGCCGGATATTATAATGCGCACACGATATCTCTGTTTAATTCAGATTCCAATTTCTGATCACCACTAGGGTAGGGTAGTTTTCGGCACAGGGAGCTCTGGCGTGAGATATACCTGCTCTGGCCGCCAGCGCTATAAATCAGGGGGCGAACGCACAGCGTGCGCGCTTGCGTCCTATTTACTTTGTACACTAGGTCGAAAAATATCTACAAAACAGTGAACATGAAATGATTATTGTCATTGCAATTCATGATTTAAACAAGAAATGATAATAAATAGGAAGTAAAGAGTCAAAAAATAGGATTTTGCTTTAAGTGGCTCTATATCTGTTTATATCTAAAGGTAATACAAAGTTTTGGTATGGGGTCATGCATTTGGTTCAAATGAACATATTGGGAGCATATGCAATCCTACAATATTCAGTGATCGTTGACGCGGTTGAAAATTGAGTCTCAAGTTATGAAATTGCAAATAATAAACTCTTTATGTTGTATAGCTCCCTCTCAAGGACAAGATATCAATCAAGATATAGAACAATGTTTCATGACTGAAATTAACCGATTAGCTATTCCCGTTCGGTAATTATATCACAAATATTCTGAGATTTTCAGGGTCGCAGCTACCATTGTACGGCCGTAGACGCTATTTAAAATTCATCAACATTTACCGGGAGCACCGGTAAATTTTTATATTCCATTTTTCTCAAAAGCAGAAGTGTTTTAGGGGCTAAATTTTCTACTGCTTATAACACATCCACAGGGGCATCCAAATAAATCAAAATTATAAAGAATCACTATCCACCCAATTTTTTTAAATTTCCCAAAACTTTGTATTACCTTTAACTTACGTGCAACTTAAGTTCAATGGCAATGTCAATACGTAATATTATGATTTGGACATGTCATGCTTCAAACAGGTGACGCACTTCACACACAACTGACGCACACATGAAATTGCACACACATAAAATAGAAAAATCAACAAACATATCAGTATAAATTTCCAGTTTGTACCTTAAATATGACGAAATGGAGAATCGTTAACCTAAAAAATAGTGACGTAAGACTTAAACTTAAGTGAAATACCTAACCTTTTAAGGATGCTGAAAAAATCATAACAAATAATATAAATAGAGGGTTTGACTGAAATATCATAATTTTGGTATCGGATGAAACAGAAAAATCGCAAGCTTTCTTCTCAAACCAATATCTTATAACATTGAGTAAATAAATGAGAGCCAGCTATAAATTTTCCTTGACTACATAAATATATGTTATTTCTTCAAGACTAGTCAGAATTGTAGGTATAAATGTGTAAATGTGCAACCCAGTTGAGCAAACAATCGGAGTGGCGTGATTGGAAAGAGTGCGGCGCCTAATTAAGCTGTACAAAACTCGCCAGAATTCACACAAAAATTGGCACTTTAAATTGACAATTATTTACACCTAAAAAGCAGTAAAAGGCAATCAATTAAGAAAGAAGAACAAATAAAAAATCTATTGTCAATCCACATACTCAAGTTCAAACAAGAACAATGTATGCTCACAAGAAAAGGCAACTGTGTCAGTTGACTTTGCAAAAATGAAGGTTGCCATGTCTGGGCACTCATTCATTTTACATGCAGTTCAAAATTTTCAACTAGAGAGATAATTTTTTAAGGCTTTTGAATAATACATGTACATGTATATTTAGAATTTCCCAATATATTAGACTGATATTTGGAATGCATGAGTATGTATGTACATCAATAGAGACAATGTTTTGTGTGATTCATTAAAATGATTATTGATTCTTATGTGTGTAAATCTTAGGATGATGAAGCAAGGGCAATGGAGAAGGAACGATCGCTGGCCTGGAAGATTCTCACTAACTCACAAGTCCACATATTAATGGGATTAGAAGTAGAGCAGGTTGAGAAGTAAGACTTTTAACTGTTCTTTCTCCTTTTTCTTCATCCCCCCCCTACTTCCAGTTTAATCATTTATTCACCATCCATTTCATATGACAATCCTGGACCACAGTCAGGAAGAACAACACTTTCTTATTATGTAATCCTAATGTAAATTCTTCAAAAACCTATTCTTGTTCAGATTTTTGGTGATTGTAAGTCCATCTTGATTTAAAGATAAAGTGGAGTTCTGGTCATGTGATTGCATCGTGAAAGAAAAGGTGTGGAATGGATCAGAAAAGGTTGATCATGTAGCATAAGAATCGGTGTGTAGTGCAAGATTCTGGAGTCATCAGAATCATGATAAATTTGGCCCAGTCTTTGTAAAGTAACAATTAAGCACTGTACTCAGAAAGATGTATATGGGACTACACAAATGCTGTTGGGGTGACTTACCTTGATTTCCTTAATATCTTTCTATGCTCATTACTCAGCAAGTACCAGTATACATTTTCTACCAAAATTGTTTGGCAAATGACATTTATTTGTAATCTTGAACATTCAGTGTAAGTTTCGCTTGATTCTGTGAGAATTAATTTTCTTTTTTTACCAGAACTCAAGTTTATCTTTAACTTTTGAGGTGTACCGGTATATAGAGTTTAAGAAAGAAGTACTTTGATGCTAATAATAATAATAATAATAATACAAAAAATATATACAGCACTTGTGATATATCCCAAATTGAGGCAGTACAAAGGCGAGCAGCGTGTAAGATTCACCCTCCAGAGATATCGCCGTATGGCCAGTGTCTCAGCCATGTTTCAACATCTGAAATGGGAGAGCCTGATGGAGAGGAGAAGAAATGCTGCAAGCCTCCACCTCATGTACAAGATCCAAAACAACACAGTAGCCATCAATGCACACCATTACACAGCACCCATGATTGCCAGCAACACACGACAGTATCATTCAAAGAAGATGCTGGCTATCCCATCCCGCACCCAACTCTACCAGAACTCATTTTTCCCTCGGACAGTAACTGCATGGAATGCACTTCCGAAGATCACCCTTGACGCTACTTCACTGGAGGGCTTCAAGGGAGCGCTTCCACCCAGCATCTAGACCAAGAACTAGATAGTTTATTCCTCATCAGCACTACATGTACATCCTAACTTATGGATCCTGCTAAGTATTGTCGTACAAGAAGAAGAAGTTTCAAAGCGCTGTACACAAATCAAGATTACTTCAAGAAAAATCAATATTGCTGATGGAATTAACATTACTTAAATTACCAAGAAAACAAAATAGTACTAACATACATTGTAACTTAACAAATTAATATTACTTAATTACCAAGAAGATCAAACATTACTAAAGAAATGAATATAACCTTTAAATTCCTTGGAAAGTTAATATATTATATCAGTATATCAATAATAGCAACAATTTTAGAACAGTTAAAAGACATAATGTAGGCATTATACATGTAATACTATTCCAAACTTATTTTATAGTTATTTGGGTTGTTTTTTAAATAGATGAGTTTTTAGATTCTTTTTGAAAATGTCAATTGTAAGTGAATCCTGGATATGGGCGGAAAGAGTGTTCCCAAGATTTTGGTAACATTTAATGTAGAAAATGTAGAGAATTAAGTCTATCTTGTTAAGCTTTAATGTTGGAGATGTTGAGATCTACCTGTAAGTCATCTACCTTGATAAGGAAATCCATTCTTGGTAGCAAGCTGTTATAAGATAGAAGGAAAAATCCCAGATACGTGCAAATTAATTAAGAATCAGACAAAACAGTAAGATAGATATGAATTTTCTGACATATGAATCACTTGGTGTATAATTATTATAATTTATAGTTGCTAAAGAGATTATTTGTAATGCAAAATAAAAAATATCAATGAAAACAGACATACATGTACTAAAGCTTATATTTTCTGAGTTTTGCTTTCTGTACATTCTTGTGATTTACTCTGAATAGGGCAAGACAAAAAGCTGAATAGTACATCTGTTTTCCATTGCTTTTTTCAAGTCAGAGTTGGCTTAATCAGTAATGCCACTGTTATTTAATGATGGACAACTCTCCCCATTGGACTAGAATCTACAGTTTATAACTCACTAGGATATTTTTATCATTTGTAAATCAATTTGTACATATAACAATGTCCTGTCCACTTTATCTCTAATATTTAGTGATTTTATCATTCAAACGTTCATAACTCTTTTTAGTATTTGTCCGATTGGATTTCTTTAAAAGTTTCACAAATCTGTTTCTCTAATTTTGTTTTTTCACACACATTACCATTTCATTTTGTTTTGTTTTAGGTCTTTGTCAGAGATGTTGGCTATGCCTAGCTATACAACAGACTTGAAAGAAGCAACCTTATTAGATTACTACACCTCTGCTTTCTGGTGGGCAAAAGAAGAAGATTTTGATGCGCAGCAGATTTCTGGCTTCTTCACTGTGGCATCTGTACTCATGGCAAATGTCAAAGGTAATTTTGTCGGCCTTATGCCAAAAGGGCCTTAACTGCTTTTGGCCATTCCGAGATAATAGCATTTAAAGGTTTTGGCCTCTCTAATAATCAAAAGTTTGTGGTCGTTTTTTTTGTTTGTTTTTGAAGCCAATTTCGATAAATATGTTAAGTTATTAAGTTTTACATGAAATGTGTTAAATGTGTTATAAAATATTCAGAATTGTACATGCTATGTGCAAAAAACATGTTAGGGCCCTTTTGGCATAAGGCTTGAATGCAACGTATTTATGCCAGAAGGGCCGTAACCTACTCGGCATTGTGCCAAAAAGGGGCGTAACCTACGCGTTGCTATGCCAGAAATTTTCTTGTTTCGCGACACCTTTGGTTTGCCAGAAAGGCCCTCCTAACGCAAATAGATCATACGTGTAGGTTAAGGCCCTTTTGGCGTAAGGAAAACGATGAGATACGCGTTAAGGCCCTTTTGAAATTCATAATTATCTTCATAAATAAATCGAATTTTAACAAGTGAAGCACATCATTTTAAAGAGAATGATGAAATAAGGCCGACGATTTACATCTATTTTCTAGATAGATATACATGCATACAGACCGTTGACTTTTTACTTTGTGAAGAAGAAGAGAATTATTCAAAATCTTAAAGACTTTTCATTGAAGTCAATGAAATCTTTAAGAGAATTCATAACTGTTTGTAAAGGGGGTTAGATCCCTTTTCTATGTTGTATCCATGTGTAAGGTAGTCATAATGTTATCTGATTGTCAATGCCTAATTCATTTGGGCCCACTGCATGGTATTGATTTTTTTCTAAACAATCTCATAACTCAAGAGGAGGGCAATCCTACTTTCATACATGTACATGTGATTAATACTTTTTTTAGGGGGAACACTTCTTAGATGTATGTGTGCACTGTGCAGAAAATTTTCTCTCAAATATTTTTTTATGATTAGAGTGTTTTTAAGTATTCAGAAATACATGTACAATCACTATAACAAGAATCCCATACACCATCTTATACAGTTTCAGATTTTCAAAACATGACAAAAGACTCTGGGTTAGTAATAATGACAGGTATGCACTGTATGTATCAATGTCAATAAAGCTGTAATAATGACAATATTGTGTCTTTTTTTAATAAACAGATAATATGACAGCTGCAGAAAACCTGGCTGAGTTACGTAAGATGATGGTGGGTGTAGGCACCAATGTTGATGAGGCAAATGGAGGTTTAGATTTTCTGACTTTAAAGCAAGCCAAACTCATCAGTAGCTTCCTAGAAACAACGTAAGTAAAGTGGATAGATTCAAGAACTTGTGATTAGTAATTATGCATTTAAGTTGTTTCCAATTTTAGACTATATAAATATGGATATAACTTGTATGTATTACTTGCACCCTGGCCAGCTTTATCTAACTCTGGGTTCTGCCATATAACAGTTAGCTTGCATGTAGTTTGAAGCCAAGACTAAATATGCAATCTGACATCAATCTGAAATATATGTAAGTGACATGATTGGAAGTGCCTGTGATTGATGATATGATTTTGTGATTGTGCAATAAATCATTGACTTGTAACACACAACAGATATAGATTCTGAAGTTACTAGAACACTGACTGTTTTGTAATTTTCTACAGTGATAAAGACTTTAAACCATTGCCTATGAGCATTGGTTTTCCTCTATTCTTTAGCTTGCAAGTGGAAAATAGAAAATTAGTTAGTTGAAAGAGAAAGCTCTACTCAGTTTCCCTTTTTTTAGGCTATCTTGGCTTAAGCAAGATATGTTCGTAAATTTCTTCTTCTTTTCTTGTACAAGTTTTATCTTTTTTTGTGAGTTGAATTTGTTATATTTATTTCCTAGATTATTCCAGCATTATAGTCTCTATCACTTTCTTCATCATGGTGAAAGAGAAGAACAAATTGTCTGCACTGATGTAAGTAAGGGTTAGGGCTATTATTGTCATTATTATTAGGCTACTTAGCATGCAATTATCTTATATTATTGAACAGACACTCCCCTGTCCATCGTACAGATTTAGCAGCAAAAAGGTTTGGTTCTATTAGCACTTAATCAATCAATGTTATATTGGCAGAGTTAAAGTTCTACATAAACATGATGGATGTGGTCTTCGGGTGGATTCTTTTCCATGAATGAATTTTTCTTATTGAGAAAATAAAGTTTCTTGAACTACCTAGGAGCCCAAAGAATTACCACATAAAGGAAATTACCATAGAAACAACTTTACCCAGTGACAAAGTGAATCAATAATAATAAATTAGAATTCAGGTAGGGGTACATGTTCGTTAAAAATGTGGTCACATTTATCAATTCTGAAATGGTCCCAGCTTTCATATTGAAACAAAATATGTATAGTAAATAAATTTGATAAGTATGACTTATTTAAATTATTGACAGCTGTGTGTTGAGACATTGCCTGCAGCTTCCATGCCATACCCTGCTCCACTAGATGAAGGTGTAGACGAAGCTGCTTATCTCAAACACATTGCCCCACCACCTCAAGAAGTGAAAGAGGAAGAAGCAGGAGATGAAAAGATTGATGAGAATGTTGCTGAGATAGCAGGAGATCCTCAGAATGACAAAGGTATGTTCGTAGGGCAAATAAATAACAACATTTATGCAAGTATTGCTTTAAAAAAATCCTTAATGATGTAATGAAATGATTTTTTTTTCTATTTCTAAATTTAATCGGTGAAATGGAAAGTTTACGTTTGTACCTACAAATGTTCATTTTTATATGAAGGATAGAGCATAAAAACTAACAGTCTTCTAGCCATGAAGGGGCAGAATCTACATTTCTTTGCTTGTATATCGTATTGAACCTGGCAGAACAGTGTAAAACACAAAGTTTGTCAAATTCTACATTTTTCAGATTTAAAATGAAAAGATAACAAATTAGCAAGACAATAAGCAGAAATTCTAACATACTGTATCTCCAGTAACCATTTAGATGATATACAATCTGAAATGTGTAGCAAAGAAGTCAAGTGTATTCAAGAATGGAACCTAGCCCCTGTGCATTCATCCATGGCTTGCTGCTAGGTATACAATAAGATATTGGTCATAGACAAAAGAAAATTTATGAAATTTGACATAAACAAATGGAGACATTGGATGCATATATGTAAATATAGTTTTAGAATTACTAACATAGTGTATTGCTCATGCACTTAAATGAAAAATGCAAACACAAAATTGCTGCCTACCTTTCAAGAAAAAGATTGTAGGAACTAGGATAGAATTTGATTTCAGAAAGGGTGATTAAAATGGTTATTTTAATATGGGGCCCCTCCCAAATAAAAATTCTATTTTAGACTTGTATATTTTATGATGTTGCAAAGAGCCCTTTAAATCTTAGGAGATATATTAGTGTCAAGGATTGAAAGTCATGTAACCGCTACGTGGAGGTGGCTGCCAAATAAAAAATTCATAGAATACAAGGAGGCTTTTCACCTTCAAAGCCATAATAATCTTCATAGTAATTCATAGTATTGCGTCTCTGTGTAGAAGTTGAAGGAGATGAAACCAAAGATGTCTTGGCTGGGGTCACAGTAGAAGAAGTGCAGACTGTCTTTGATAAGGTGGCAAAGGAAATGTTTGCAGGACTACAGGTTAGCGATTAATCTTTTTCCCCTCCTTACAAACCCTCTATCTTTATACACTTTCTGTCTTTATTTCTATTTTTGCAGGCTCTCTCCTCTCTTTTAATATCTACTGATTTTTTCCTTTTTTTTTTTTCTTCTTCTTCTTCTCAAATTTCCCTCCTTGATTGTACAATAATCTTTATATTGATCATGTTTTCATTTGAAGAAAAAACAACAGGATCCCACTATTTTGTACTCCTTCCTTTCCACTGTTTTTATACCTCTGCCTATCAAAAGTGGTGCCAGCAGCATTATGCTTTGGGGCAGCTGTCCATACACATCCCTCTTTCTTTTCTTTTTTCTTTTTCTTTTTTTTTTTTTGGGGGGGGGGGTGATATCTGAAGAATCATTTTCAACCATGAACTTCAGAATTGATGCTAGTAAATATTACTGTAGGAAAACAAATTCATTAGATTTAGAGATGAGTAGGTTAAAGGTCATAGACATCAGTTTTAATGAAATTGCATGTGTCCAGCCTCTTTACTATGATATCTCAAGGAACAGCTATATAAAATGTCTAGATTCCTTTGTAAGTCCATTGTTTGTTATTGCTGTTTACTTCTACAATTTATTTGAATAAAGGTGGTTTAATTTCTATTCTTGTTTTTTCTTCTTTTTTGTAGGATGAGATTGCAATGAAACTGAAAGAGAGGGAAGCTGATATTATCACTAGGATAAACAGAATACATCGAATAGCTGAAACATAGTACACTGGTATCGGATGAATATGACATATGTAACAACTAATCCATTTGCTTCATCATATGTTTTTCAAAATCTGTTTCAAGCGTAATTATTCTGACTAGAGTATTTAACTTGATAGATATCCTATGGTCCGTTAAAAACATCCCACCCCTGCCCTTGCCTACATTCTTCCCGGCCCATTTCCATATGCACAAATGATTGACATATATTTGTGTTCATGGATTGTTATTGATTGGCAATCTTTTGAAGGCTAACTATCCTGGACTTATAGGGGTGTGGTGGATAGTAGAGGTACAGGATGATTCAGCTTGTACAGAAGAGACAGCAATAATCTCCAAAATCTTGCTAAGGGATGAAGTTGATGTAATTGGTTGATAATTTTCTTCATGTTATCTACAAACTTCTAATGGAATTTGATACTGTTTCAATCCATCGTTTGGGAAGTGTTTATATATAGTTGGTAAAAAGTGGATCTTAGATAATAAAAACATATTTAATAAAAGATGGTTTAGAGGTGATGTGGTCTAGTGTGTAGATCACAAGGTACAGGGTTCAAATCCTAGCCTAGCTGGTACTAATGTCAATCTACATTTACCAATCTCCATTGAGGTGAGAATGGGTATCTAATATACTTGAGCACTAGTTGTACTTGTTCTACTTGTAAATACACAAGATTAATGTTTGGGGAAAAATGAGAGCTATGTGTCTCATTTTTTGTTTACAGCTAGTGTACCTGCCTTAATGTATCAAGATATGTAAGAGTAAATCAATGTCACTATTAGATATGAACATTTATGGAGGGAATATTTGAATGTTATAATTCTAAATCTTTCATTTACTTGAATGGAGCTAAATATTACTATGAAGAAGTACCTTGATGATTGAATCCACTACAAGAATTATATATCTTTTTAAAGAATAAAGGATGTGCTAGTGAAGTAGTAAAACAGTAGAAAAAATTAAGAGCTATGTAAGACAAATGAGATTCATTAGGTGTCCAGCTTCATGATCTGGTTTGTAAAATCAAATATGTAACAAGTTACACTTACAAAGTGAGTAAATCCCCTAGACAGTCTATGAAAATACCTTGCAGCTTCATCATAAAAGATTTGTAACTTTACTCTTAAAGACATTTTTGTTGTAATTCTACATATTGTTCTGGGGCAATGTTCCCTGCCTTGGCATACCAATATATCCCTTAATCAGTGGCGTCTGTCTTTTGACCTAGGTATAATGTGTGAGTGACTGGTACCAAATAATTAACCACTTTGGAGGTAGCACTTGAATAAATGTCCCATTTTGTGCATTTAGAATAATCACTGACAGGGGGATTTAGAATTCTTCATGAGCTCCTTTTGTTTGCCCACTTGAAAAGAATACTTCCACCTGTGTATCATAAAAATGTACCGCTGGGGACATATGTAATAATAACACAACTTTCATGAACCTGTATCTAGCAGTTGTCTTGATGGGTTTAGCAGTGTTTTATAAATGACCTTTATCTGCAAATGTGCAGAAAGTATCCCTGATGTTGCTTACCGGTATACCATGTTATAGTTGGTTAATTCACATTTCATCTTTCCTGCCTAGTATGTATACCTTAAAGTGGGTTCAAAGCTTCTACTAGAAGATAACATGCTCTCATTAAACTTTTTGTATATATTTGTACAAAACATTTTTTTAATTGTATATTTAAAGCTACAGTGTATATACTGTAAATATATTCTATTGAAATTCTGTAGATGTTTTTGAAGATTTTGCATAATGGGTCTATATTTATTGAGACGTACAGGACAATTGCATTAAATTCTTTGATAGTAATTGGTATTTTAAAAAGGATACGTGTCATATCTTTGGCAGAGCTGTACTGATGTGTGTGCATGGGTCGGTTGGTACCAAGGACTCTTGTAAGAACTGTACCTTCACTATGATGATCACACGCAAATAAAGGAAGCCCCTGGCCTGGTTCGAGAACCCTGTAAATTTGTTTTAATTTGAAGCCCTTTCATACATGGGTACGTTTATTTAGGTGCTCTATTCGCACACAAACGTAGGCAATGCAGTAAATTTCCATATTGTTAATCGAGATGATATATTCCTAAAAACATGAGTGTCCTCGATCATGTAATAACTAACTTGTGTGTACTTATGGGTGTGTTGTTGTTTCAAGATATTTATCAAACGTACCATGCAATGAGTGGCTCCCGTCAAAATTCTTCTCTCTTTGAAGAGTGTAGGGCTACTGTGTTTTCAGATAACTTCCATGAGCAACATACACACTGCACTGAAACAAACAAACAAAAAGTCTAAAAAACATGCAAGCATTAAAAAAATCAAGCACAAACCACTCACAAAAACAGGCATGAGCACTAAAAAAATCATGCAATGTATTTCATTTCACATGGATTCATCTCTTTAAAAGAAAAAATGTAAAAAATCAATCAATTAGTAAATTAAAGAAAATGCTGCAACATCTTTTTGGAAAAGGTCAGCTTTGGGTCGCCCTATTGCCTGCAGCCTGTGCATTTTCAACACTTGTTAACCAAGCCGCATGCTGCTTCAAAAAGTTGATGACCAAACATTAGGGAATCTTGCCGACATGTCACAATAGTGTATGAATTTCATTTTGAGATCTTTCAGAATTTTGCATTTATAGATGCCGAGTTGGGAAAAATAGGCTCACAGTAATTAACAAAAATCACAATCTCTTATATCAATGATAAACTGCTCTGCATACCAATGCAACTGCTTACCGATGCATTGTGCAACTTTTCACTTTTGACCCTGCCCCTTATGCTGATTAGTGCTCATGCATTCCATGGCTGCATAATCATATCACATATAGTATCATTTTAAAGAAGAATAAACACCATCTAATGATACTAAACAAAGCAATGATTATGTCATGACAAGATATATACATGTATAATCATTCAAGCTGGGTTTATATCAAAGTTAAACAATATTTGAAAGTTGAGAATTGCTACTTTTGGGATAGCAAAGATCAAGCGTGTTGTGAGTGTGTGTTGGTGTGGTGATATGAAAGCAAAGATATGACAACTGTACCAGCATAATGTTGCTTTCTTTGGACTTTAACATAAGTCATTTATTATACAATATTTTTCTACGAAACATGTTTTTCATACAGAATCAAAAGCCTGAGAACATGGCATAGACTGCACACATACAAATTTTGCAATAAATGAATCTAGGAAATGAATAAATTAATTAGAAGCAGTTTACTGTCACGATCTACATACAAATACCCTCATCATTCTGAATAAATACTCGATGTATATATACGTTTGCACAATATTTGCTTTGTTTTAAATCTTAAAGCATCCCCTTTCACCCTTTTCTTAAGAAAAAAACAAATCAACATCATATTCTGAGTTCTGATTTTCTTTGACTTTCAAACTCAAAATAAAGATGATATTTTTTATACCCATTGTATGAACATGTAGTGTGTGCATTATAATCTAAGACGGTAGGAATACCACTGCATTGAAAAGACCTCGACAAAGATCAATCCAATTTAATAATAAAAGGTCTTTAAAAGAAAGCTTGGAAGATATCGTAAAGAATTTATGTGAACAAAAAATGACAGCATTCATACTAATTGAAATGAATTTCTTGAACAATAATATCATTGGGATGAAGACATGGGAAGAAGAGAAACCATGTACTTAAATTACAAAACAACATT
This sequence comes from Hemicentrotus pulcherrimus, assembly GCA_003118195.1. NCBI lineage: Eukaryota > Metazoa > Echinodermata > Echinoidea > Camarodonta > Strongylocentrotidae > Hemicentrotus > Hemicentrotus pulcherrimus. Next base: position 29,731 of record BEXV01000692.1, read on the forward strand.
TACAAACCGATTTCAATACTGTCAATGCTAGCACAACATTGTTTTCATTGTGTGACACTCGTCCTGTGGTCTTGCTAAGCACCATAATTACCTCAACTCTGTTTTTCATCATTATTGGAAATATCACATTCATATTAGGATCCAATTCTTGTTTTGGGGTGTAAATTCACAAATAGCACAGCATAACAAATCACATTTTCATGTAATACAGAGAATATTTTATAAAACTTTGCCTTGAACCGAGGTACAGGATCATCAGAAAATTGCCCAAAATAGCAGATACATAAAACATATGCAATAATTATGCACTTGCTTATGTATACTTCTGCATATCATCTAGTTAGCATGCACAGTGTTTAGTTGTTAATGGCAGATAACCTTGTTACCTAATGCTAATATCTGGGTTCCTTTTGAGGCTAATGTAACACCTTTCCTCACATCTTTGAGCTACCTTTTATAACATACATCATATCAATCCTCCCTCTCACATGGTGCACCTGCAAGCCTACTGAATACATCATATCAATCCTCCATCTCTCTCACATGGTGCACCCGCAAGCCTACTGAATACATCATATCAATCCTCCCTCTCTCTCACATGGTGCACCCGCAAGCCTACTGAATACATCATATCAATCCTCCCTCTCTCTCACATGGTGCACCAGCAGGCCTACTGAATACATCTATCAATCCTCCCTCTCTCTCACATGGTGCACCTGCAAGCTACTGAATACATCATATCATCTGAAAAGAGCTAGAAGAACATTACCTTCTTTTATTTAATACAGTTATTACCATTCTGGCTTGCAGCAGATGATAACGTAACTCTTTATACTAAACACTGGTTAGAATTGAGGATTTACACAATAACATGTCAAGAAAAAATATCAAATCATAATTTTGGTGGAAGAAGAAACATGTTTCCTCTAAATATATGACATATTTGCAAGCATTTCAAAATAAGCAAATGGTGATAAAAGCTATAGTATAAGTACACTTTGTAAATAGCTTATCTTTGAAGGCTTTTTAACATGAAAATTTGTTTTCATATCTTTACTTATTTACTACCAGTATAATGGACAAATTAAGATGTATGGAGAGATGGTTAGAGCATAAAGGACTTGCTTGTCTTTTGGTAAAATAATTATAATATAATCACCCTGGGTTAGAGAGACATACAATTATGGAGACGCAGTTACAAGTTAAGCTAAAACAATATTTCCCATTAAAAAGAGGAAATATGGGGGAGGGGTGCATGTTCTAAGCATTAATGAAAAGAAATACAACGAAATTGACAGGCAATAAGACAGAGACAATAAAGAGAAAGAGTGTAAGGACAGGAAATTAGTACCAATAAGGATGCTATTCTGATGTTTGCTTATGGTACAAGTTGCATGGTTCATGATAATAAAGTACACTTAGGATTATCTCTTAACTTCCCATTTCAAGTCTTACAAGAACTGATATTCCAATCTCTTCCTTTAAGCTCCCACATTTTGACTCATACATGTACAAGAATCTTTTCTTTTTCAATCTCTTCCCTTAATCTTTCACATATCAAGTCTTACAAGTATCACAATCATTCATCTCTTTTTTAAAACTTCCAGTGTCAAACCTTGCAACAATTGATCGTATCTTCATTAAAGCCCTGCACTGCACTACTTATAGCTACCTGAGCCATCTATACAGACAAAAGTGCCTAATCGGTACCTGTTGATCCCCCAGAATGCCCTTTTTTATGTGATTAAGAGCTGACCTTGCAGGGAGGTCTAATCCCTCCATGCCAAACTAGTGCAGAGGGGCTTTAAAGCTTCCACATCTGAAACGTTAAATTATTTATCAGAAAACATATCCAAAAAAAAAGTCCCAATCTTGTGTGACTCTTTCAGTTAAAAGACTTTGATCACCTTACAGACTTAAAGAAAACATGAACATTATTTGGCAGTATCAAATCACATAAACTGAGACTCAAAAAAATTACTTCAGATCAATGATAAATATATTCATCAAAATCATATAAATTAAATTAGTCAATTCAACCCTTGTATCTTAATAAGTATTATAAGAATTGAAAGTAATATAATCTATTCTGTATTTCAAGTAAAATATCATCTGTTATACATTAACCTATAAACTATTCACTGACTACATCACAGTTAAGTACTATTAGAAGCTTTGGCTGTATTTTCAAAATACAACATTAAAATTACATCAATGTACATAAAGCCCTGCTTTGTAAACTATATGTATTGAAAAAAATGAACTTCATTCTCAAAGCAAAATCCTTTCTAAAAACATACAAACTTCATTCAAGTATCATTATCAATTTCCAACACAGACAATGTAAATGATTAATAAAAATGTACATGTACATTAAAAGCATACCCCAAAACTGTGATTTCACACATAATTACTTTCTTTCACATTTGTTGCCTTTTGGTGCAATCTTCCCTCTCTTGATAAAGAAGAGAGATTTGTTTTACATTATTGCACAATTTATGGCCATTTTCAAGTTAAATAAAAATGGATATCTCTAAACTTCAAGAGCTTAATCATTAGATTTATCCTCCAAAAATCACACATTCTTTCACAACGCCAATAATAAACAAGCATTTGAAGGAAAATTATTACCCATAAACAATATTAAAGTCCGGCAATAAAACCGAAGAATCTTGTAAGCAAAATATATGCAGGGTCTAGGAAACCCTCAAAACTCTGCATGGCCCTAGCAATAATTGATTTATATAGGGGCAATCCCAAGCAAAACACTTCATAAACCTTACCATTTCAAGTTTGTCTCACCATATAACATTAAGTGTCATCTCTAATGTGAAGATCCAAATTTTCCCAACTGAAAAAGTATACATTTAAACTGCTGAAAATTAAAATTTGTATAATCAATCAACATAATTTCAAAATTAATACAACTCATACTAGTAGGCTATGACCTGCTTGCTGAAATCAAGTGATACACAAAGTGTAATGAATATAGAAACTAGTAGTGTCGTTATGTTCCGTTTTACATAATTTTTCATGCTTCATTTAACTTGGAGACTAATTTACTCCATAAAATTATCATTATGTAACAGCCAAAACACTTAACTTTAACTTATTTCTGACACAGATGAATTATTATGTCATGAAAGATTAAAGGTAAGTCAAGGTTGATAATACCTATGAAATGCATATAATTTTTGAATGAAGAAATTTAACAAGGGTAGCCCTACTGTATATTTCTGTCATCACATTGAATTTTGCAGAAATTAATACAACCCTGAACTTTTTCAAAATCATTTTCATCTATCAAACAATATATGAAGGAGTAAAATGGAATTGAATGGCTCACTTTCTCTGTTAGATATCATCATTGATTTGATATATTTGGTTTTGTGAGGACTATTATGGGGAATGAATCCGAGGATACTGCTACTGCTACTACTACTACTACTAATTATTTTGAGAACATTTATATACGACTAAATACCAATGCTTATAAGCACTATACTACTATTACACCAGCATTAACTAAGCATACAAATAATTGGGTGAAAAACATTCATGTACATGAAGATAGGCTGATTCATAACAGGTCCTTACCAGTTTATGTTGTTTATTTCCTTTTGAAAGGATGGAGGTCGGCACAGGAAAGCCCAAAAGATTTGGAATACACCAAGTTATTTACTATAATCAGGAGTAGTGGTAGAAGTAGTAGTAGTAGTAGTAGTAGTAGTAGTAGTAGTATTAATATTATTTTATAGCAGTGGTATTAGTATTAGTGATTACGGCTGTCATAATAAATGTAGTAGTAGAAGTAGTAAGAGAAAGAGTAATAGAAATACAATATTATCACTATGAAAGTAGCAGTATTACTAAGGATAGAAGTAGTAGCAGTAGTGAGTAGAAGTGAGTAGTATTAGTAGTAGTGAGTATAGGTAGTAGTGAGTGGTGGTATTAGTAGTAGTATTAAGCATAATGGTGTTGTGGTTTAATAACTCACAGGAAATGTTAAGGTTGTGGGTTTTATCCTCAGCACAGCACTTTTTTTTTTAAAGCAAGTCATATTATCTACATTACTTTCCTACACCCAAATGAAAAAAAGGGTTTCTGCTATAATGCAAAGTCACTGTGGTTTGTTTACTATTGTGAGTGTCAATAACAAAAAAATGGCAGACTGAAAACCTATCCTTTGAGTGGAAAATGTATATAATATGTCTCTAGGCAAGGCAAAATCTAATGAGTAAATTTTCTGCAAAGTGGTTATAAAGGGGCATTGTAGATGTATGAAGTGCTATATAAGTCTGGAGTAATATACGTGTAATTTTTTTAACTTCAGTAAATTAGAAGAGGAGTAGGACAACAACATATAACTTGCATGTGGTAATTATTGTTATTGTGGTTGCGTTATTTTTTGCGTTATTGTATCAGCAGGGCAGTTATATTAGCAGTAGTAGAAGTAGTAGTAGAAGTAGTGGTATTTGTTGTATAGTAGTGTTAGTACAAGTAGGGACAATAGTAATAGTGTTATTAGAATTGGAAACAAATTAGTAATACCTATAGTAGGAGTATGAGTGGTAGGAGTATGAGTGGTAGTAATAGTAGTTGTATTATAGTACAAGAAGGGAGAGNGTAGGAGTATGAGTGGTAGGAGTATGAGTGGTAGTAATAGTAGTTGTATTATAGTACAAGAAGGGCGAGTAGTATTGGTAGAAGTAGGGATAAATGTACTAGTATCAGTAGTAATAGAGATAGCAGGAGAATGAGGAGTATTATTAGTTACAGTAGTACATGTGACAGTTGTTATTTTGGTTGGTCTGTCATGTTTGTCATATAAGTAGCAGCAGCAGTAAGCGTAGGAGAACTGGTCAAAGTAGAAGTAGCAGTTAGATAAGGAGTGGTGGTAGTAGTGACAGTAGTAGCAGTTATATTAGTAAGAGTAGCAGCAGTAAAAAAGGAGTAGTGGTAGTAGAAGAGCTTACATGTAAATGTGTAGTTATAGCAAGTAGTAGTATTGAAGAAGTCGTAGCAGTAGAATCAGTAGCAGAAGTAGCAGTAGAATCAGTAGCAGTAGTAGTAGTAGTAGAAGTAGTATTTAGAGTAGTAGAACTAGTAGTATTTGAAGTAGTAGTAGTTGTAGTATTACATTAGCTAGTAGTAAAAGTAGTACATGTAGTTGTAGTAATAGTAGCAGTAGTAGTATATAGTATTAGTAATAGTAGTAATGGTAGTAGTTTTAGTAAAAAACGTAGAAGTGGTAGTAATATTAGTAGCATCTGAAGTAGTAGTATTAGTAATATTACTAGCAGTAGTAGTAGTATTTTGAGAAGTAGAAGGAGCAGTAGAACCAGTGGTAGCAATAGGAGTAGTATTTTAAGTGTAAGTAGTCTTTGAAGTACCGTAGTATTATTTGAAGTAGTAGTAGTAGAAGTAGTATTTTTAATAGTAGTAATATTTGTAGTAGTATTCTTAGTATTCTTAGTAGTATTAGTATTGGTAGTAGTAGTAGTCGTAGTAGTAGTAGTAATAGCAGTAGTAAGTGTGGACAAGTTCAAGAAACTTTGAAGGCTCACTCATTTTGTCAAAGAGAAAGGTGTTGTTATTGGCTCAACTGATATTTGAATTGAAGTACAAGGGCAAACTGTGAAGCACTCTGAAGCTGCAAGGAAACAGGTGCTACACCAATACACCTTGGACAGGACTGGATTGGGTAACAAAAGTAGGAGGAGTATTTAATAGCAATAGTAGTAATACTACAGCATTTGATATGCACTATTGATCTAGTAAACAATTCTGAGGTGCAGAGGGACATTATTACCCTGGCGTTAGCATGGCTGTCATAACGTTAGTAGCAGTAGTACTAGTTGTAGAAGTAGAAGGTGCAGTAGTAGTAGTAGTAGTAGTAGCAGCAGTAGTAATAACAAGTAGTAGTGAGAACAATACAAGAAGTAATAGTAATAATTAAAGTAGTATTGAGTAGGAGTAGTAGTATTTGAAGAAATTGTAGCAGTAGAAGTAGTAGCAGCTGTAGTAGTTGTATTTAAGGTAGTAGTAGTAGTAGAAGTAGAGCAGTATTCGTCAGTAGTATTATTAGCAGCAGTAGTATAGTAATAGTAAAAGTAGTAATACATATTAGTAGTAGTAGTAGTAGTAGTCGTAGTAGTAGAAATAGTAATAGTAGAAGTAGTAGTAGTAGTATTCAAAGTAGAAGCAGCAGCAGTAGACGCAGTACGTAGTAGTATTACAAGTAGTAGTAGTAGTAGAAGTAGCAGTAGTATTAAAAGTACCAGTAGTAGTAGTAGTAGTAGTAGTAGCAGTTGTATTTAAAGTAGTAGAATCAGTATTAAAATAGTAGCAGTAGTAGAAGCTGTACTTAGTTTTAGTAGTAGGAGAAGGAGTATATTAAGTAGTGGTAGTATAGTACTGTAACACAATATGTGAGCACTGGAAATAACACCTCTATTATTTTAAGTAATACAGGTGTGTTAATACCTCAGAGCAAATAGGCTTCTACTGAGTTCATCTGAATGTCCGCTATGAGTCTGATTACAAAAAATAAACTGCTGTCTTAAATCAGAAATCTACATTAAAAATTTGGGAATCAAAAGTGAAAAAGAAAGGATGATGCTGCTGAATTTCAGGTTGTCATATCCATTCCATTACACACTGAGTGAATTGTTTTTCCTCTCAGAATCTTGCATCAAGTATGAAATATGAAGTGCATCTAATTATTTTACAGTGCCTAACTTATATGATGTTGGTTAAGTTAAGCAATTGTTTACAACTGTATCAATATAATACTTTTCTCAGCAGTATAGTATACTTATACTATACATAGTATTACCATTGATGAGTACTGCCTCATGGACTTGCTTGGTAGCTTTCCTTTTAAATTTATTATACAAATATTTGAAAAACTAAATAAATCTAATGATGTATCCAGCCTCGGATGACACATAATGCCCACATTCCCTATGCTTCAAAAAGCTGGGGTTTGTAATGGGAATATGGTTATATCTTTATGAGGAGAGCCTTGTGGCATCAAATTTACATGTATACATGATAATACATGGAGTAAATGTAATGTATTGTTGATATCTTTCAAATGTCCTAATAGTTATCTCTACCTCAAAGTGAAGACAAATTAGAATGAAGTGGTAATGTAACCTGCTCTGTAAAATATACAAGTATACCATATACACAATGAGAACCAGCCCATATTGTCAAAAGTAATTCATTCCTTCTATACATCTTAAAAATCCAGGTAATAACTTTTTAAGAATCGTTGACAATGATAGTATTTCTGAGAAAGTACATGCACATGACAAACAAACACACAAACATATATAGGTCATGCTTTTGTTGTAAGAAATTGCTATCACATAGCTATTGATAAAGGACTTGAACAAGAATACTTTAGTACAATCCATGTCTGTCTTTACCAGATGTCAGTAGCTTTAATGTTGTCACTTTTTCTCTGGAGATAAAGAAAATGAAAATTTACATATGTCCATTCACAATGTTATCAAGTACCCAACTGCGTTATCAAACAATAATGCCAATAATGAATTACATTCAATAACGTCTTCCAAAGTTTGATTCGACTTCGGAGTGAAGCAGGCTTGGGTGTAGGATCTTTTTCAGCATGAACTGAATCCATTTTCTTTTCATCAGGCTTGAAGTTCCGTGGCAACGTTTGGTTCTTCAACTTTGACGATGCTACAAGAGGATAAAACATTATATTAGCAATAAATTAAAATAATATAACATTATTATGATTTTCTGACACTGAAGCCTAGAGTGCCAATATCAATGTGAATAATAATAATAATAATAATAAAAATTACATTTATATGGCACTTTATACTGTTCTCTTTTCTATGTCTAACACATACAAGACTTCATCCTTGATATTCAGGTATTGTATACTAACATATACAAGCTTTCATTTGTATAACATATCTAGGGTCAGAAGGATGTTTACTGATGAGGCATGCCCATCATGCTATTCACTCTCTTGTATGAAGCAGTCTTGATAATGCTAATTCTCTCTTGATTAATTGAAATGTTTCTGATATCGATAGACTACAACGAGTCCAGAATTGTGCAGCCCGTATTGTTTCAAATGCAAGAAAATATGATCATGTGTCTCCCTTGTTTAAACAACTACACTGGTTAACTGTTCATAAGAGAATAATGCATAAAGTTTCACTATTTGTTTATAAATCCATGTATAACCTTTTCCCATCCTATATTGCTAGTCTGTTTTGTCCCATTCAGCAATCAAGATATTCATTACGTTCAAGGTCAGACCCCCTTCTTCTGCAAATCCCCCGCATCAATTCGAAGAAGGGTCAACAGGTTTTTTTTTTTTTTTCTGGTCCCACTATTTGGAATAGTCTCCCATTAAGCATTCGTTCCTGCACCTCAGTTGCATCATTTAATAGAAATCTTAAAAGTCTTCTTTTTTTTCTTTGTAATTGTTATTTTTAGAGTGTAATGCACTTGGAGAGCATATAATTATTCTGTTTTAATTTACTAATGTTAAGCGGTGAGAATGTTTATGTAAAAGCGCCATATAAATATCAATATGTATGTATGTATGTATGTATGTATATTGATTTTATTTTTCATGAAAACATAATCCTGATTTGGGGGCAAAAGGAACATACATAAATAGGCTGATATACACAATGTTTTTTATGTTTCATTTTTTGGTTGTAAAGTGGCTGAGTATGGGGAGATGACCTGTGATTGACAAGCCTATGGGTCCATGTCCTTAAACTGTAGGGAAAAGGCAGGCCAAAACTTTTTTTCTTTCTGGTAGAGCTTTTCATGGATACCAGTATTTTGACTTGATAAGGGTGGTTTACTGTGGAATAGATTCCATATATTCCTACCAGTATTTTGACTTGATTATGAATGGTTTACTGTGGAATGGATTTCATATATTCTTACCAGTATTTTAACTTCATGAGGGTGGTTTACTGTGGAATGGATTCCATATATTCCTACCAGTATTTTGACTTGATTATGAATGGTTTACTGTGGAATGGATTTCATATATTCTTACCAGTATTTTAACTTCATGAGGGTGGTTTACTGTGGAATGGATTCCATATATTCCTACCAGTATTTTGACTTGATTATGAATGGTTTACTGTGGAATGGATTTCATATATTCTTACCAGTATTTTAACTTCATGAGGGTGGTTTACTGTGGAATGGATTCCATATATTCCTACCAGTATTTTGACTTGATTATGAATGGTTTACTGTGGAATGGATTTCATATATTCTTACCAGTATTTTAACTTCATGAGGGTGGTTTACTGTGGAATGGATTCCATATATTCCTACCAGTATTTTGACTTGATTATGAATGGTTTACTGTGGAATGGATTTCATATATTCTTACCAGTATTTTAACTTCATGAGGGTGGTTTACTGTGGAATGGATTCCATATATTCCTACCAGTATTTTGACTTGATTATGAATGGTTTACTGTGGAATGGATTTCATATATTCTTACCAGTATTTTAACTTCATGAGGGTGGTTTACTGTGGAATGGATTCCATATATTCCTACCAGTATTTTGACTTGATTATGAATGGTTTACTGTGGAATGGATTTCATATATTCTTACCAGTATTTTAACTTCATGAGGGTGGTTTACTGTGGAATGGATTCCATATATTCCTACCAGTATTTTGACTTGATTATGAATGGTTTACTGTGGAATGGATTTCATATATTCTTACCAGTATTTTAACTTCATGAGGGTGGTTTACTGTGGAATAGATTCCATATATTCTTACCAGTATTTTGACTTGAAGAGGGTGGTTTACTGTGGAATGGATTCCATCCATATATTCTTACCAGTATTTTGACTTAATAATGATGGTTTACTGTAGAATGGATTTCATATATTCTTACCAGTATTTTGACTTGATGAGGGTGGTTTACTGCTACTTGATTTCTTCTTAATCCTCTTGAAAGTTCCACTGCTTCCTCTACCCTGCACCTATAAACAAAGTATTAAAGTATTGGCATCATTGAGGCTTTTTATTCAGGTGGCATCTTTAAAATTGAATTTAAAATACTGATACGATGAAAAAATGGTGTGTTGGAATATGAAATTCAAATTTCAGTATGGTATATGAAACTTACTACCCTATTCATTTACATCTAATCAGTCTTTATCACCATCTATCTAAATACAAGCTACAATTGTTTTAAAACTGTGAAATATTTAAGCTATAAACAAAGAAAGATAGCAGGAGAAAGATAATAGGCAAGTGACCTTCATGCATAACATTTTGTTACCTGTGTGCAATTTGAGATAATTTTTTTTTTCTCAGTAAAAGTGATTTCAAGACCACGTGTGAACACTTACTTCGTTTTAATACAGTCTTAACAACCTAGCATGTGCATAATCTAATCCAGAATTACTTTAAGCTAATACCTCTCACAATACAATGCCATTACTAGAAATAAAAAATAAATTAGAACCAGAATGTTTGCTTTGATAGTAAGTATAAATTTACCTCTTCTCTCTCTCTAAGTGAGAATCTTCCTGGTGTCTTCCATTGATCCTGTAATTCAGCTACATTCTCCTCATCATCTAATACTCTACTTGTCACTTTCTCTGCTATGTTCTTCTTTGTTGTGGTGGTATCTGGGCTCCGCCATTCTTTGTACACATCCTCAACAAGCACAAAGCTAGAAGGATTAGCATCCAGTCTATGTGCCTTAGCCATCGCCTAAATAGAGAATATGTAGATTTGTTTATGTAAAGATCAATACAGGCATCCAAAATGGTCCATTGGAATGTAATATACTAGTTACACTCATCTCTGACATTCTGGACTATCACATTAAAACTATCATCCCTCAAATATCACCCCTACTCTTTCATCTCTAGGTTATCACCCCTACTCAATCACCCTTACTCTATCATCCTTGGACTAACATCCTTGGACTAACATCTCTGGACTAACATCTCTGGACAATAATCCCTACTCTACAATCAAAAGAGTCATCCAAGATGGTTCTTTGGACTTTAATATATCATTTACACTCATCTCTGACACTCTGTCGGTATAAATATAGACTAAATATCCCCTTGACAATCAACCCACAATTATCACTCTTGAGCTATCACTTTTAAACTATCACCCCCTTGAATATCAACCCTGCTCTTTCATCTGTGGGTTATCACCGTGACTTCTGGACTATCACTCCTACTCTATCAACGGCGCCCTCAGAGTACTTGTAGCAAGGGATGGGTTATTTTTGTATAGGGGTGTGATGGTCTAGAAGGTAATTGTTATGATAAATACTTGAACATCTTGGACATCTTGAGTTTCTTTAGACATTTGTTTTCACTATGATTTCAAATTAGTGATGTAATTATACCTGAGCTATAATATCTTGTGCTGTGCTGCTGGTAAGTGCTCTGAAGACAGTATAAGGCTGGTCCTGAGAAACATTATAGACCCAAACCAAGAAAGTCTTGTCACTACCATCCCCATCCATTGAAGTCCATTCATCAGATCGATGCCTCTGAAAAAAAAAAAAAAAAAAAAACATCAAATAATGTCTTAAACTCATTACAGTTTGTGAGTCAATATACCATAACAAATTATTATGTTATATTGTATAAACATGATGTCACACATCTCCACAATCTGTCAGACAGATACGTGTAGTATGTCATTTTTACAGATAAACAGCAGAAACCTGCAAGAGCTCTCTGAGTACAGTGCTTATAATGCTAAATATATTCAGACTAAATTTCAGGTTTTAGTTTCACGAGTTTCTGACTGGATGCTCAATTAGACATTTTTTCCAATATGTATCAGTGAAAGTAATTTAAAATTATGAGAACTGCAGTCACCAAAAAATTTAAGGCAGTGTTCTAAAGGCAGCCCAAGAAGCTCAATTAACCCATTGCCTACTGAGTTCTCTCATTTTCACAACCTTTGATAGAAGTCACCCGGTTCCCACAGATGATGGGTTAAGAGCTAGATTAGACAAGGCATGTGTGAAGTATTGCAACCAGTGAGTAAGCCATCAGTGAATCTCAGTAAACAAAAAAAAGGCCTAAAAATGTAAAGCATATTAAGACTCAACTCTGTTGATTACCTGTAACACTAGAATAAAATGAAATACAATGATCGTGAAGTATAGGATACACATTGAAAATGAACATCTCTAGATCTGTAAAGTGCATGAGCATGGAGAGTGCTTTGACATGAAGAGAATATTATAGAAATATATAATATAATGTGTTGTACATGAACGACGGGCACCAAGATGGAATGAAATGGTGGTGGTGGTTATTTTACCTGACTAAGAAAGCATAAATGCTTGTTAGGAAGCAACCAGACGGCCAATGGCTTTAGGTCCTTTCAGAGGAACCTGGTAATGAGGAATAATGCCTTACCAAAGGGCACTAATGCATCGAATTGGTTTTGAACCCAGGTCACCAAATTACGAGACCATTGCTCTACCGACTGAGCTATCGCGCCTCCTAATTTGGTTGTAATGGAGAATTGCAGAAACAAATGTTTTGGATAAACAAGCAGTTTTCTTATTAGTTGAGTACAATATTTATCCAAGCACATCAAGAGTCACTAAGGGTTACATACATGTACAAAACAAAAATAAAGTCAGCTACCAAAAATAAATAAAATTCATGCTACATGTGTAAGGGCATTTGAACAAAAAGAAACAGGTGAATAAAGACATTGCTATATGTAATTAAAACATTTGACATAAATGGCAATAAATATATCTCTGTTCACTTGAAACACAGGTTGACTGAGGGAGAGAAAAACCTTTATTTAAAGACAATATGGCAAAAAGAAGGATGAAATGAGTGGCTTTACCCGATACATTCTGTAAAACAAGGAACGGGGTGTTCGTAGAAAGTCGTAAGCTGACTGTGGTGATTGAACTTCCTACACGTAAGCATGAGAGGGATTAGTATAAGCCACAATGTTAGTATGATATGGTATGGCCAATAACACTCTTTAAAGTAAAGAGCTCACAATATTAGTATGATATGGTGGCCAATAACACGTACAGACCTCACAATATTAGTATGATATAATGGCCATTAACACTTTTTGAAGTTTAAATTTACATGACCCTGCATTTTCCTACCGGTAATCAGGTCAATAACTTTTAGATAAAGTAAAAAAGAAGAACGTCACAAACTAAAAATGGGTATCAATTTTCATTATACCACCCCATATACTTTTTTAAAATCTCTTCAAAGTATTGTTTAAAGTATATAAGCTATATACAAACAATCTTGGAAAAAAATAACTATAAATCAAGCAGACAAATATAGACGTTAATAATCTTCTCTACACAATAACTAGTGTGATTCCTACCAGGATATCAGAATGTGATATTCACCTGCGGCAGATGTTTAAGGAGAAATCTGCCTTTTCCTGTCCAGCTTGCCTGAGCTTCCATCACTCTCTCATCTCCTTCCAAAACTCTTTCATCAGTTCTTCCTTCAGTTTCATCATCCCATGTCTCTTGTACCTCCTCCACTAACAGATAGTCATGCATAGACTCCAGAGGACGATCAGCTCGACCCATGGCCTGTACATCATAATTAACATAAAATAGTTAAGAGTTTAACTCATAAAATAAAGAATTAGGCTAAGACTCATGACCTGTAATATGGTACAGTATTATGACACAGAGAAGCCACTAACAGATCTCTGTCCGAAATCACTTTTTTTTTACTCAGTAACTCTAGATCTTGGTTTCTTTACAGAAAATTCTTCAAATTGTACATTATAAAGAATAAATATATCAGCAGATCAATAATAGTACAACACAATTTTGCACTAGAAGAACTACTACAAGCAGAAATAGATTTTTATTTCCTCATTGATAAAACAAAACAATCTAAGGTTATACATGTAGCTGATCTTAAAATATTTAGAAACTGATTTGTGTCTACCTGTGCAACTATTTCATGAGCTTTCGTCTCTTGTGTTGCCTTCAAGGTTGTACTGTCCTCTCCATCCAGAACACTAAACACAGTCAGAGGAAACGCTCGTCTCTTCACCTCTGAACCATCAACCATCTGTAAGCAGCAACAAAGAAACAGATGCAACATGCTACATGTATAAATAAAAGCTTTATAATCTAATGGGTGAAGGGGAAAATGGTGCTTTGCAAATGTAAAATGCACCTGGATGTAATATTTCCCAAAGAATGAAAAATGTAAATCATAAATTCTATATGCATACCTTTTATTAATGCAATGACTGGGATTTGTATTCAATTATCTCTAAATCAACGTTGATGTTGCTATTAGTATGAGTTATATTCATAATAATTATAGAATTATAGGTATAGTTTATTAATAATTATAATTATAATGATTATTATTGTTACCTCCTTGAATTCCATCTTGATATCTGAGTCCTTGCCGATATGATAGTAGAGCATATTAGAAAGCATCTGCCTCTTCCGTCTTGATTCATTGATGGCCTCAGTAGCTACATCTTGAATCTCCTCCAGATGAGTGTCAATGAACAGAGTTGTGATCTCAAGAGGTATATTCTGTGATGATCGCAATCTCAGGTGTCTGTATCCTGTTAAATCAGTATTTAGCATTATTATCATCTTTATCTTTAACATATCATATTGAACAGTCAATACATGTAATACTAGAATTTTGTGAGGTACAATACAATATCTGGAACAACCAAAGCCACTAACCAAAACAAGTCTAAGATTGAATCCATGAATCAAAACCCCATGAATTATGCACTACCTTCCACATTAATGATCAAGAGCTATACAGACCTTGTCTAAGATGAATTCACATTAATGATCAAGAGCTATACAGACCTTGTCTAAGATAAATTCACATTAATTATCAAGAGCTATACAGACCTTGTCTAAGATAAATTCACATTAATTA
>BEXV01000692.1:45736-66534 GCA_003118195.1 Hemicentrotus pulcherrimus
CCACATGCCATCAAAATGATGTCTTACCTGTATTGTGAGTTATTTAAAGGGCCACATGCCTTCAAAATGATGTCTTACCTGTATTGTGAGTTCTTTAAAGGGCCACATGCCATCAAAATGATCTCTTACCTGTACTGGAGTTCTTTAAAGGGCCACGCCATCAAAATTATCTCCTCGTTGTATTGGAGTTCCTTGCAGGGCCACGCCATCAAAATGATCTCTTACTTGTCATTGGAGTTCTTTAAAGGGCCACGCCATCAAAATGATCTCTTACTTGTATTGGAGTTCTGTAAAGGGCCACATGCCCGGCCCCCCCACTCAGGTTTCGAAATGTACCGCATGCTTGTTCCAGGATGCTACCGCTCGTAACAAAAGAAAAAGGTCGCGCCGCATTGACTTTACACAACGGACTTTTGCTGAAAAGGGGGGATGCTGAAAAAGCTTTTATAACAAAAGAAAAAGGTCGAGCCGCATTGACTTTACACACCGGACATTTGCTGAAAAGGGGGGGTCGGTTGGAACACGCAAATGCGTACCCTAAATAACACTGAGTGGGGGGCCGGGGCCACATGCCATCAAAATGATCTCTTACCTGTATTGTGAGTTCTTTAATAGGCATGCCATCAAATGACTTGTTGTATGCATTGAAGCGGTTGAAAGCTGGATGGTTCCTATCCCATAGTATCGTAGGCTTCAGGACATAGCCACAGTTACCTGTCCTTTCAAACATGGCAAAGTATGTTTGAAGACTGGGATCTGACAATGAATAAAAACAGTTGCTTACCGGCGGATACATTGTATCTCCTAGAAATATTTTTTTTAAAGAATTTTGTTTGATTGACAACCTGTAAAAATAGCAGCATGTAGCCTGCCATGGTATTAGCCTTGCAGAGAGTTATAATCAAACACATTGTTTAATATCAATCACAATCATTAAGTACACTCCAGCTCTAAACAAGACAAAACAAAATGAGTAAACAAAACAAATGCTGATTGGTTGATGTAAAAAGAGATCAAAATAATGCAGGCACATATAGAAATAAAGAGACATACGTAGTGAAAAAGACTCAAAACAGAGCATGAAGAAGAGAACAGACATGTAGCTGCATAATGCACAAGGCCAATTCCCAAAGGAATAAGTTTATGCACTTCAATACTATTTGAAAACAATAGGTTATTCGCTATTGTTTCTAGAAAATTTGAGAAACCTCTTTACTTTTAACATGCTATCATACGATCACAAATTCCCAATCCATATATGCATATCATTTCTGTATTCTTACCATCAGTTTGATAGTTGAGAGCAACGAGCTGAACTCCAAATGACCAGTAGATGAAAGGATTATAATTAGAAGAATCGATCCTCATTCCGGCTGGATAGGTCCTCATAAGCTGATATTCGGTATGCGTGCACATGATTACAGTTAAAGATCATTCTTCTTAAACGTTGCAATACTCGTCCAATAAACAGGTTCAAATAAATGGATTTTCATGTAACTCTTTATCAAGATCTCTCATATATGAATGTGAATGATTTCAAATTCATTTATGTAAACATTTGAGATGGCAAACAGCACCACCAGAATATTGCAATTAGATGATTGTATTTTCCGTCTAATTTGTGACTTTGGGTTTTATCATTTGGTTGATATACAGCATTTTCTAAGGAAATCAAACTAGAAATTTTACTACAACTAGGAATACAAGACTAGTCATATCTGATCAAATTACAAGCAAAATCTGTCTTTTATAAGATCCTCTGTATATCAATTCAAATCTCTACTCAAAACCTATCTTTTCAAATTGTAAATTGCAGTTGTGCGTCAGTAAATGGAGGTGCGCACCATATTTGTCTTTATTTAGTTGATTGCCACTGTTTTTCTTACCTTATCTATGTTACTTTTGTATTTTTGCTTTTTCTTCTAATTTAATTCAACGGGTTATAGTCTTCTCTTAATCAGAAAACTGTGCGCTTAGAAACATCAGTATTAAGCGCCTAATAAATGTTATGTATTATTATTATTATTATCCATCATTCTCAAGTCTTTTAAAAGTAGCTCATATAGACTATAAAGTTAAAGGATATTCCACAAATTTGGTGAAGTATTTCCTTGACATCCTCTTGAGGTTACTCTCATTGACAGATGAAATATGGAAGCACTTTGGTGTTTGGATGTAAGCTGTTAGTTTCTCTGCTACTAGACCTTGTTGAGACTGAGATAACATTGTAGAATGCTGTAACTTTCTTTCATCAGGAGAACCATTCACCTGAGGGCTTTCTTCAGAACCTTCAAGAAAAAAATAACAAAACAGGAGCAGATTAAATGAATATTGTATACACATTAGGGATTAAATTAGACTTTGGACTTCACATTTTAACTATTCATGCATGTTTCAAAGTGAAGTAACTATATTTGATGCTTTGGACTTCACATTTTAACTATTCATGCATGTTTCAAAGTGAAGTAACTATATTTGATGCTTTGGACTTCACATTTTAACTATTCATGCATGTTTCAAAGTGAAGTAACTATATTTGATGCTTTGGACTTCACATTTTAACTATTCATGCATGTTTCAAGTGAAGTAACTATATTTGATGCTTTGGACTTCACATTTTAACTATTCATGCATGTTTCAAAGTGAAGTAACTATATTTGATGCTGACCTCACAAAAACTATGTGTCTTTAGAAAGCTGGGACCCATTTCACAAAACTTGTCATCGGTGACAAATGAAAGTTTTTGTTATAAGCTAGTAAAATCCTTGCTTCTGATTGGTTATCATCAGATTTGTCACTGACTCTTAGCATTTGTCATTAAAAAAAGGCTTGGTGAAACAGGTCCCTGGTGTTTTTCCAGTTAAAAAATACTGACAAAAATATTTTCAAAATTACAATTAAAACTAAAAGAATTTAACCTACTCTTTTGATTATCCTTTGCCACTGGTATGGGGCTATTAGAAGCACTGGTTTGAGTACTAGATCTGTTACTACGGCGACCAAGTTGTTTACCCTCCTTGGGTGTACCAACAGTCTGATCAGTAGTGCTACTAAACCCCGGAAACTTGACCGCTTGGGTATAGATGACCAGGTCAGACAACTCTGGAGCTATCTGACTTGTTTCTTTCTTCTTCTTGTGCTTCACCTGTGCCATCTTGTAGAAGTCATCACCATAGCTACGTTCTGTTCCTGTGAGTGGTATGATCTGAGTACCACTGCCACTGCCACTTCTCCTGAAGAAAGTTAAAATGCAAGCGAGTCAGATAGGTATCTTCATGCTGAAATTCCTTTATGCTTTCATTTTTGTTTTCATTTTATTTTACATGTAAATATTAACTTTATGCCCATACAGTCATATTAGAACATGCACATTATTTAGCATGGAGAAATAAAATGGCATATATTCTGAAACTTTCTGTTTTTCTGCTTGGATTCAAGTCATCATAAAACCGTCATAGCCTTACAAAGTTAATATGTTATACCAACCTACATGTAACAGCCATTTTATAAAGTCTTCACTAAAATCTCTCCATTACACTTTTGACATGTAAATGTATCTCAGCTAAACAATCACTCACTTTAGTGAGAGATCACTACATTTGATAGAACTCACTTATGTTTGCCATTAGTCATAGATCCTTTGTAACCTGCTTTATTTTCATCAGGGACGGGTGGTGATTCTGAACCTTCTGATTGAGTAGATGCAAGGCGTCCTAGAGGTGGCTTAGAAAACTCAACTGGGGTCTCTGAATTATTATCTGTAGTTTATAAAACATTGACATTTTAATTAACAACACATGAATGTTGATCAATAAACTCAGCTAGAAGTCATCTGTAATGTACAGGTGGATATAAAATCTTCTGATATTGTTAGCATGCCTACAACCAGGAAAAATTGCACTTATACACAACTAATTATCAATTAAAGCTTTGTGATATCATATATCTATATCTTCTAGACAAATACTCACTAAGGCTGAAAAAAGGGAATGGTCTAATGCAGCATTTTTCAACCTTTTTTATAGTCACAACACCCTTTTAATAACAACTTTTGTGTCTCTCTAATGCCAAATTCATTACAGAAGATTAATCACCCTGGTACTCAACAAAGGACATTTGTTTATAAATAAAAATGTGAATGAGCGAACTGTGCAAGCCAAAAAGAATGACATTTTTATTTTGTAATCAAAAGACGGCAGATAATATTTCAAAAATATGTACATAGGCATCTAGCTGCGGAATACATGAATACACAAATCCTCTATTCGGTCTTCTTGAAACAAGAATATTAGGATAGGAGGGCATCCCAAATCATTCTGTTCTTAAGCTTTCAAAGCAAGTGAAGCAAACAAGCGTCATAAAATGCAATTTAGATATAATTAAAGATGAGACATATTTGGGCTTGTTGCTTTTTGAATGTGATGATATTCTCACACCTCACTGTCAAACAGATATTCTAGCACCTCTTCGCCTAAATATGGAGGTATTCAGGCACTTCACTGCCTGAACTTCATCTTTTTTTATAAATCCCGAGCGAGCGTGGAAAAAATATTCCTAATTGTCTTTAAATGTGTCTCATATTTGTATAGTTAAAAATTAATTAAAAATATATCTTTCAGTAATTTCTCTCACGGTAACCCCTGGAGATGTCTTGTGGCATCCCAATGAGATGGTTTACCAACTTTTGGTAGTAATCTATCAGAAAAACAACAAAACCTACCATCTACAGGTAGAACCTCTTCATAAGCATCTTCAAAGAAATCATCATCTTCTTCCTCCGAGATATCACCCATTGATACTGAGTTTGCTGCTGAGCCTAACAGATCAACCTTAGAGCTCTTATGCTCACTCACCAACTGCATCACCTACATAGAAGAACATATCATCATTATCATCATTATCACTAGCATCATCATCGTTAACATTATCGTCACCACCATCATTAACATGGTGGAACCTACGTACCCTATGTTTTATTGAATAAACAGGTGGTGGTAAGCAATTAGCAAAGGAAAGTGTGACATGCTGGGGAGTGATTAGTAAAGGAAATGGGGCAGGCAAAACTTACCCTATGTTTCAGTAGATCTACAGGTGCTTGATGAGCTTTGATTTTCTTGTTCTTGATGAGTATCTTATGTTTGAGTTGTTCTGGACTTGGTAGTCTGGGGCTGCTAGTGTAATCAGACTCAAACAAGAACTTGCTCACCAACTTCTCACCAAACACCTCCTGCAATCAAAGAAATATATATCAATATAATATTTTGCATTTGAAGCAATTTACTTAACCATTTATGTCTACAAAAGTTGCTCAATTCCTGAAACTCATGGGGCATAAACTCATGGAGCATAATTTCATTCTGATTACAATTCTATTTCTGTATTATACTTTGCTTGAAAGGGCATACAAAACATGAATGCAGGCAATGACGTTTATGTTATATGTAGACTCTTACCAATGAATATTTATCTGGAGTAACACGTCAATGTAAAATATTTCTCATTACACAAACTTTATTTTTCCATTAAGAATAAAACCGTCACACAAATGTTGATTCTGAAATTGTTAGTCAATCGGAAGTAACTGAAGACTAGATATCATTAATGATGGGCCTTGATTTACATTTTAACAACTAACAAAATATTGATAAGGAAAGGCTATTAAGCCCCTTGGCAATGTCATTCGTACATCGTACATCAAATCATCCCAAGAAGGAGAACTGCCTTGATATTTGTTCTTCTTTTATGAAGAAAAAAATCATGCATCAAACATGGTTATCATAAATGAATGAAATAGGGAAAAAAAAGTGATATTCCACAGCAAAATATACATTAATAATTAAAAAGAACCTAAGGGATGCAATGATAAATCAGAAGATTCTCTTCATTAGACACGAAACAACTACAGAGAAAGACAAGGGTATGACTATCATGAGAAAAGAACAGAGTTTCTGTAATTGTAATATTTATGATATGATGATGAATGTAATCCAATCCTTGAATACTTTAGATATAACATTGAGAAAGAGAACTTACAGTGAAGATCTGAGCCATCTTGGTCTGTTGTTGTAGGGAACAATGATTCTCAACAGAGAGAATGATGGGATAGTCACTGGCAATGAACGCTGATCTGTTGATAGCTTCTACCACGTCCTATAGTATGAAGAGAAATAAACATAGTGAGAAACAATGAAACAGGGGAAGGTAATAATACAAGACTAATTATTTTTTTTCTTTTCAAAGAAAGAAGAGTAAAAAAAAAGATGGAGTAGGGAGAAAGGAACAAGAGGAAACAAAAAAGAGAATAACAAAACTAGAAGAAAAAAATTAATGAGAAAAAAATAACATGAGGAAGGAGAATATGAAGAAAGAAAAAAACAACAATAAGAAACAGAGAAGAGTGAGTAAATTGAGAGGGGTAGTTGAAAAGAGAAAATTATGAATTAATTATATTTTCTTCTGGATTGTCAGTACAAGCTTTATTTGATAAACACAATTACATGTTAAATTGAATCCCAATACCTATCAATTGTACCACAAAAAAAAACATGAAATGAAATGAAATCTTTATCTCCATTTAGCCTATATTCAATGAGTTAATCCCAAACAAATAAATATTTCCCTAGCATCCAATCTTTGATCTTAGATTGTCTGTCATATTGATTACCTTGAAACTGATCTTTGAGGTCAATGTATGTCCATGATAGATGACAGGTGAACCATCATCTCCATCCCAACAATCTAATTCAACACATCGACAGCCCGTCAGTAAAACCTAGACATTGCAAGGAACAAAGCACATAATTCAAATTATCTCCATCTTAACTTAATCAACTGGGGGAAGAAAAAAAATTCAATCCATCATCTCCATCCAATTCAGTATAATCTAAATTATTGGAAAATGATGCATTTGAATTCAAACAAAAGCCAAGGAAATATTGATGAAGTTAGTTATGGAGGCAACAGAACCTGCTGGAAATTTAAAATGTACCAAAATTATTATCTCTGTAGGTGTCACATCAAAAGACGAAGCAGTCATGCTGTTCATTAAGTCTCAAGCTGTTTCCAGTCTTCTCAATGAACAAAGTACCAGTACTACATATACATGTAGATAAATGATAAGTTTTGTAGTAACCAGATTGTCATATACCTTTACACACAATCATGGAGAAAGTTCATAGTCATGTGTTATTTCACATTTAACATTAATTCAAACTTCACAGGTAGTATACTGTACCTGTGAAATGTGAAGTTACGAGGTGAGTTGTAAAGCCACATTCAAACAGGAACACTCTAAGCTAGCTTACCTGTTCGTAGAATTCTAAAGCCCCATTCATACTGACACACTCTGAGCTGGCTGACTTGTGAGTAGAGTTCTAAAGCCCCATTCATACTGACGCACTCTGAGCTGACTTACATGTGAATAGAGTTTAACGTCCCCATTCATACTGACACACTCTGAGCTGACTCACCTGTGAGTAGAGTTCCACAGAGGATTCCCCTCTCAGTTGATGCCCAGTGAGGTACGTGTTGTGAGAAGAGGAAATGTAGTAGTGAGATAATGGGTGATTGAGCTCCTACAGAGAATAATAAAAATAAAATCATCATTCCATCATATAAACTTTAAATTGATATTCATTTGACCCCCAAAAAATCCTTTATTAATTGAAAAGAGATGTTCAAACATTGGAATGCATACCTGTTTGCAAACAAAGAGCTGTTCAAACATTGGAATGCATACATGTTTACATACAAAGAGATGTTTACACATACCTATTTACATTAGAAAAGGCTGTTCATACTAGAATTCCTACCTGTTTACATACAAAGAGCTGTTCATACTGGAATGCATAGTTGTCTTGGTCCATCAAGTAGCGGGCAAATCCTTCAAAGGTCAGGCACTCTAGTTCTCTAATGGTCAGTGAGGGTTCATGCCGCTATTAGGGGATAAGAAGGACAATATTAGAGGTCAAATGTCTGTAACACTGCTTACCAGACAAATAATATCTTTTTTAAAATGTATACACATTTGAATGTAAATAAATGACCATTTCTATTCCATATTGTTGTAAATAATTTTGTAAGAGCGCTGGACTCTTGTTTGGATGTTATACAAGTATACATCTTATATGACTACACTACAGGTATACATCTTAAATGACTACACTACACAAGTATACATCTTAAATGACCACACTACACAAGTATACATCTTATATGACTACACTACACAAGTATACATCTTAAATGACCACACTACACAAGTGTACATCTTATATGACCACACTACACAAGTATACATATCATATGAAAACATTATACATCTTATATGACTCGCTATAGAGTACCGAAGCTGTGACATTTCTGTGGAGTTACTCAATATATTCTTCATTTTCTTAAAAGAGCATGAAAGATAAAGTCTGAATGTCGAAAAACCAATTGAATATGTTAAGTATTGGCTGAGATATGGCCATCTGAATAAATAGATGTCCTATAGCAACTCAGTGTTACATTGCTCTAGCTTTCAAATTGTACTTCAGAAGACATTAAAGGTACTTTTGTTTGGAATGACAAATATATTTGAAGGTTTAATATCAAGAAATGATGCACATTTACAGCAAATTTACAACACAAATTATACGCATTATATCACATGCTGCTATCATAATACATCAAACATATCAAATGAAAGCACTTTATGTTCATATCATCACATAACAGCATCAATCATTTCCTATCAAGTTGGTATATTTCGGATATAAGCAATACTTCTAGTAGTGTGTAAGTATCTTCAATCTGTATTCTGTTCTGTCAAGCAAGACAAAGGAGTGGGAAAGACCACAATCTTTCAACCACAGACCCTTGGCATTTCATCCTAGGAATTTAACTACCATGAATTCCATAGTCTTTGCCCCTTTTACTATCAAGCATTCAACTTTTCCTTGTGAACTTGAGATTTGTACAGTGTGAGGGTAAGCAAGTTTTATAGGTTTTCCTCTTAGATATTATAACTAGCACTATTGCTACACAGGGTTATCCTCTAACCAAAGAATCGTATAAATATTATATCACAATCAAATTTTGGTGATTAATTTTTCTCATCTGAATAAAAGATCTTCTAAAATGGATTCTTTAATGCACTTCATCACTGGCGCTATTTGCATTAAGAATACGTCCTCTACATTATCTTGTTGCTGTTAGTATATTCTCCCTACAAAACACAAGTGAACTCATGGAAAGGTTGGGTTAGGAAGAAACTGTGACGGAAGAAACTGTGACGGATGTCACGGTTGTAAAGAGAAGTGGATTGAGATGGATGGGTCATGTGTTGAGATCGACTTGTAAAAAGAGCATGTGATCTGGAAGTGAATAGCACAAGAGGGATCTCATAGAAAGATATATGACAAGAGAAAGCAGTAAAGTTGGTCTAAATGAGGAGGATCGATGCTCAAGACAAGAAGAAGTAGAGGGAGAGATTGACATCATGATGTGGGAGTCAGTAACCCCTCGTAAGAGGGAAAATGCTGACTTTATTATAACATGATTGTGTATATAGTACAACCCAATTTACATTTGCAATTACATATAAGTGGTGTTCAAACAAAGCGTTCAAACAAAATTTTCAGGACCATGATGTAAACAGATTTTGTATCTACAATGTACATGTATATCTGATTCTTGTAATTATGATTAAATATATTTCAATTAAAAAAAAACAGTTTCTCTAGATCTTTTCTACAGGCAATCACAGACTGTGACAACCTTTCTCACCATCCCAACTGAGTAGGTGGTTTCTTGTAAGATTCCAAGAAAGCAGATTCATAGTCTATCTACCTATCCCCCATACTAGAGAGACCTACACTAAACACTACGCTTGCTTGATCATTTGTGCCATAAAGCATGACATAATCCGAGAAACAAGACAAAATGTTTTCTATTCACACCTGAATAGACATCATGCTCGTCCATCTTCATTCATCTCAGTCTGCTCTTCTTTTCTTTCACCTCACCATTCCATTTTCTTTCTTTATTTTTCTTTTGTTGCTCTGATTCTATCTCATTATCTGCCTGATACATGTAGCTGATCTCCTCAGCTGCTTACAAGAAGGCCACTACTGCCATTGACAATGCCTAGCTCATTCGTCCTGACAATTGCTTTTGAGAAGCTTGCTTATTTTATCATAGGTATAGAATTAGGATTAGGTTTGAGATTGGGTTTAAGGTTGGGTCTACCCAAGATCTTTGGTTAGGATTACATGCATGTGCATTGTTTGCATATATATATATATATTATTCTTACTCTCTCACTCTCTTTCTTTCATTAGTCATTATGCATACTCTTATATACTGTCAAAATTAGCTTCCTCTAACTACATCTAACTTTAATTCTTTATAGCTGTAGTAAAGTGTTTCAAGATAAATGTTTTTGTCAAGATTCTGTCCTTATATATATATTTCATTCTTCAATCATCTACATCCTCCTCTCTTAGACACATCTACATCCTCCTCTCTTAGACACATCTACGTCCTCCTCTCCTACACACATCTACGTCCTCCTCTCTTAGACACATCTACATCCTCCTCTCTTACACACATCTACATCCTCCTCTCCTACACACATCTACATCCTCCTCTCTTACACACATCTAAGAGATGATTGTAAGAATTTTATTTTGTACCACTTAAAAAGTGAGAAAAATCATGAACCCGCTAAAGCAAACTTGTAAGATGAGATAGGTTAAACAAGGTTATCACATCAATTAGATCTTTACAATGAGGATCCTTAGAGAAAACAGACTAGGGGAATAAACCACTCAATTTTCTTATGTCAGATCAATTTCACGCCCACATGCTGCCCTTTCAAAGATGTATCTATGTAATATTTCAGCCCATCTCTGTCCTACAATATGCCCCTTCTCCTCTCATCCTTTTCTTCATCCTCCATCTCTCTTTCTCCCTTTCTGTCTCCTCTCTCACACACACACACTCTCTCCCTCTCTCCCTTTCTCTCTCTTCTCTCTCTCTCTCCTCTTCAGCCTCTCTTTCCCTCTCACATCAGCGAAGAACATGACAAAAACAAGAAAAACATTAGTAACATTCTCCACTTTTCCATGTTGAGTGAACTAAAATACAGTACACCCTCTAGGCATTTGACTCCAGTTCCACTAATACTACAAAAACTAATTAATTTGGTATTCATAAGGGAATTCCTGTCACAGGATATACTTGCCATATACTGAAGAGTCCTTCATCACTGTCATAACTACTTCAGTTTAATATTTTAGAAAATATGGTAACCATTGGCAACTATTTTGAAAGACACAAATAAATTCAACACAAAAATAACAGAAGCCATTTTTTAAATTATTATTTAACCGTTTTTAAAATTGTAATGCTTTCTGTTCAATGTCAATAACATGTTTAAACTTTCAAGAAAGGTACTTCAGTTAAGAATGTTATAGAATATAATTTAATCCAAAGCTGAAATCTGACTGACCTGTATAAGTTCACTAACTTCCTCATCAGTGAGTTCCATACCCTGCTTTGTGCTCAGGAATTGTTTGAATCTTTCCTGTGTGATTACATGTGAAGTGACTGATTGTGTCCCAGAACTGTTTGTTTGTACGCTGGCTGCAGCAATGGCATTCGTCACTCTACGTGTTGAATCCGGCACCAATGGTGGGAAGGAGTTTCTCGTTAGACTGATGACTAGGGAGAAAAACATAATAATCTTACTTGATGTTCAGAACCAACAAAATCACCACAACCAATTCCCAGTCACAAACTACACAAATTTGCATTTTTTTTTGTACTTTCACAATAAAAATTAGGAATTTGACAAAGAAGAGGCATGCACATCCAACGCCCCAAAACATTATTATGGTAGTTGACTGTTAAGAAAGCAATCAGATTATAAGACAATAGCCACAGCTTAAAATGATCATAGCAAATCCAATCAATCATCTGTCATATAACCTTACACCGGCTAATCAAAGATTTGATGCTTTGAAGAAAAAAATGTTTATAATTATAACTGCTCAAAACTCAAATAGTTAAAATCAACAAATCATTTGAAAAAACGCTTTTTAGCAGGAATTTTTTATTCCCTGTGTACCTTGGTATGTATAATATGTCATAAATACTTGTAAACGAATAGTTTCATTTCATTGGATACCTACATGTACATGTTTTAATCCTTTATTCATAATCATATCACAAAAACTGTCAATTTAGACAGAACTCATTTACACAGCTAAGATACACAAAAAATAGAATTTGTACCTTGTACCTTGTGTTCGTCTCTTCCGAAAGGTCTGCTAAGTACTATAACTGGAAGTATAACTTGGCGTGACGAGAGTATAAATTTGTGTATTTCAGGGTTTACGCTATTTGGTTTAATTTTGGGGTTGCAGATTTGAAGACTGTGCTGGGTTTGATCATGTCCACGTTTGGTTAAGGTGGGTCATTCAAGATTTTTACAACTTCAGGGAAGATTTGGGGATGACTAAAACCCTCTATCCCTATAAAACCGTATAAAGAAGTCCCTTACCTCCGATCCCTATGAAGCTAGTCTCTTCTACCTGACTCACAGATCGGTTACCATGGTAATAGATCTCTGGTTGCTTGTCTCTGGAGGCATCTTTGTAGGTATTGTAAGGCAAAGCGTAGGTATCAAAAATATCCTTCAATTCCTTTCTTGAACACACACTAAATGATTTGAACAGCTCCACAAATTCTGGAATAAAATTGAAATGGAAAATTAGTTATAAATATGTGTACAAATAAAATAGACAGGTAAATGCATAGTAAAAGATAACAATGACTGTCATACTTCTAAAGCTATTGGCAAACATGTTTAAACTTGTAGTAGAAGTATAACTTCAAACATGTCTGTATTTCTTATATGGCAAGTCTAAAATCATCAAAAACTCTTTCCATATATTGGCAGCCTGCTTTCAACCATGTCAACTGCTATTGCATACACTGAATTTGTATAAGTAATTACATAGAATAAATATAACAATCAGACTTGGAAGTAATTTATGAAGTCAAAATTATCCTTCCCCATTTTTATTTATCTATATTTTGATTTCAATTCAATGCTACTTTTAATCGTATTCTCAGAGTGTCTAAATAAAACAAATAAAATTGAAAGAATAATTGTAATCCTTCATAGCATAATTCCTGTCAAATGAAGGGGTCATGCTTGAATCATCTTACCTATGAAAGACAAATTACTGTTCATTGTTAGAGACCTCTGGCCATCACAACCTATAGATGAACTACTCCGCTTCCTACCAAATATATCATGTTCAGACGGCACTTGAGCATCATCAGTGGTGGGGGTAACAGACAGCAAAGTATCATCATCTTCATAAAGAAAACAACACAGTCATCATAGTTAGACAGGCAGTAATGTATCGTCATCTTCATAAAGAAAACAACACAGTCATCATAGTTAGACAGACAGTAATGTATCATCATCTTCATAAAGAAAACAACACAGTCATCATAGTTAGACAGACAGTAACGTATCGTCATCTTCAAAGAGTGAAGAATAGTCATCAAAGCTAGTCTACTACTTAAACCTTTGACAAGTAGAAATGCTGAGTCAATGCCTAGCATTTATCATGAAGAAGTTGATTTTGAAATAGAAATATATTTCTATGCTTTATTGTGACTTCACAACGATAAAAAAATTCAAATCTTTCACCTGTATTTGAATGATTTGAAATCACTAGAAAACATAGAATAATGATATGTAGAATGACATCGTTGCTGCTGCAGGACCTTCACTTTTAAAGACATCATACTTGTGCTATCTAACACACACTGATTTTAGGATTTTAGATTAAAGGTGATTTCCATTCATATTGAATCAGGTATCGTTAGAAAGGTTATTTTCAGTTCTTCATTTTTGTTTATAGGTTCATTTTCAATAAACATAAGGGGAAGGAGATATAATGGAATGAAGTAACGAGAATCAACTTAGAGAATTTCGTCTACAATACCATTAGTAGGTTTGGGCATGTGACGTCATTCCGCGGACTATTCACAACACGGTCACCGCGCATATTCTATTTGCAATCAGATAGCACCGCAGGGTACACAATCAGAGTGAAAGTATAGATGTTATATCGGGATATTAATCATCAGTTAAAATGACAGAAGACAGCTCAGATGAACTAGAAATGAATAGAGTATGATGAAGAAGAAGTTAGTAGCAGTGATGATGGTAAAGAAAGTGAAGATGATGGTGAATTGGGCAGATGTAAAGATGACAAGAATGTAAACGCTGATCGAATAGTGATGCGGGAGTTGCAGCTGCAGCTACCCTAGGAAGCTCCGAGACGACGCCTACGCCAAAGGCATCAGAGCTTCAGCGGGTGCATAGGGAAACATTCAAACAGCTGGTTGGGCGACATTATCTCAAAATATGCAAAGGGAGTAATTACAATTTTGGCTTACTATGTTGCTCGACTTCTCTGAGCATCTGGATGGCCACTTGAAATTATAATTTGAAAAAGTCTTCAATGGGGAAAATGGGTGATTCTTCGTCCTGCCCCAATGATTCTTCCCTGTTGTATTGTCGATTCAACATGCAAGGCGAAGAGAAAGTACCGCACTACCGCGCCGTCTCTTTGCTGAGTTTTTTTTTTCTCGATTAGTAGACATTTCAATGAGACACAAAGCTCACCTGCATTCTGATTGCGGTCTCCTTGCTTAATTTGTTTGATTTACATACCTTTCAGCTAATTTATAACCCGAGAAAAACAACTATTATCTCCCAGAAATGTCATGCTGCAATACACCAAAACACAGTGGACAATATTAACACTGCACTACGAATAGCTGAGCTGAGCTATCACAAGTTTTCCCCGTGCCACGGAATTCAAGTTACGCTAATTATCAAAACAAAACATAGGCGAAGCCGGTGTGTCAGGACCTGCAAGACGATTAATTTTACAGTACCAAACGTCAATATTTCAAGGAAACCAAACATCGGGAACTAACTAATGCTTATATAATTAAAAGAATGTTTATTACTTTATTGTAAATTCGATAAAACACTTCATTAAATATCACAAAAATTGCAAAATCTACTAAACAAATGACCCATGTTTGTGTACATATTTACATTGAAACAATATGTTGTACTTCCGGGTTTAGGAACAGTCCACGGAGATACGTCACATACACTACGTCACGAACGAGAATATCACCGCTTCCGGGTTCCTCTGCTTACACTATCGATCTTTCTACGTCTAATAATAATTTAACAACACATGCAAATTTCTGTCAATCAATATATTGTATTCATCAGCATTCCAACAATAGCAAACATGCATATTTTCATCACTTTCTTCCCAATTCACCTTTAAGTTCCAGAGAAAGCAAGACAGTAAAACAAAATAAGTCCTGAGTTTTAAATTTACAGCAACATGGCCTAAAAACAAGCAAACGACTTAATTATGTACTTCACATTGAAATACCCCTGTCTGTCTAAAAAACAGAAAATGAATATACACAAATGAGTTCAATATTGAAAGAATGTTGACTTACTGCTCACTGAGACATCAACAAGGGGAGTTCCTTTCACTGTCCCGTTCTCATTGACATCCATGGTCTGACCACCAACAAAACTATTGGTATCTCCATCCTGCATACTGCCCCCTAGTGACAGCGTTGAGACATCAATGGTATAGGCACGCTGGTGTACCTTCTTACGGCTCTTGCTTCGTAGACTCTTTCGTGATCGTCTGCCTAAAGGCGAACCAGGGGTTTCGATGCTCTGACAATAAAAAAACAAATTCACATTTTCAGGGGTGATAGAGAGCACTAAAGAAAATAGGATTTTTTTTTCCCCCTCAAACATGCCCCCCTTGAGTAAAAAAAAAAAGAAAAGAAAAGAGGACTTGGGGGGGGGGATGGCTTTCAACAACATTCAAAACCAATTTGAGTAAAAAAAATTGTGGGAAAATAAGGGAAAAATAGAGAAAATGCAGGAAAAATCAGGTAAAATAGGCATAAAATCAGGAGAAAAAAAAATCAGGACAAAAATCAGCTCAAATGGTACAGCATTTTCTACCATTTAGCAAAAACTTTAAAATGTAAAGTGATTGATCAAATTGATCACAAGAATGAAATAGAACAAGTGTGAAATTGCATTGCCATCCATTTTACACATTCATGCATTACACCTTACATAGCATTGAATAATAAGATTTATTGAGCACTGAATTGACCTATTTTTCAAACTAATCCTCAGATGAATTCCAGCTATGAAATGTCACACAGACCTAAGCTATCATTCTATCTTTGTGCAATAGACCCACTAGCTTAGCTGGAAAAAAGAGGGGCACAGAAAAAGTACTTTCAAACCATCAAAATGTAATTGGAGAAATACCAGCTGAACAGGGAATTGTAACATCAGATGCGTCTCAATATGTGTTTCACCCAATTATTTCACACTACTTTCTGTTGCACACTATTCCAGTAGTTAAAATGAGAATATCCCCAACTCTTAAACCTTTCCAAATTTAGTTTTGTTACAAAATTGAATGATCCCTATACCTCTAAAATGATATTATGACATGGATCTTTTAAAGCTAAAGACCAGTTATGGTCATGCAATTGCATTGTGAAAGAAACGTTGTGGAATCGATCAGAAAACGTTGATCATCTAGCATCTAGCATCTGCAAGGTTCTGGAATCATCAAAATGATAAGAAATTTGGCCCATTCTTCGTAAAGTTACAAGCACTATACACAGAAAGATGTATATGGGACTACCCTATATCTCTCACAGACCATGAGAGAAACAAATTTACCAAATATATGAATTAGTAGGCGGTTTCCCTGCAAATTTGTTATCATCATGTATTAGTCAAAACATATTCTTTCACATGATTGGTAATGAGAGCTTCCATTTCATTTTTTGAAATTGGGGCATTTCCAATACTGGTCTTTACCTTTAAATGCAGTAAATGAAAGCTTCAAATAAAGTGGAATAGGTTATATAGTCCTAATACAGCACACAAAGAATGATCTGTATCACAGATATATGTAATAGCCATATAATCATAGATAAAATATTATGACCAAGGATAAACATAAATGACATTGAGAAGCATACCTTAGTGGAAGATTTCCTTCATAGCATGATCCTCATAGGAGTCTGTATCATGAGTCTATCCAAGCTGACATTCTTAGTATCCGTATCGGTACTACTCTGTCTTTCTGTCGAAAGTTTCTTCATGGCAGCATTCTTACCCCCAAACACCTACATTTAA
The DNA here is from genome assembly GCA_003118195.1 of Hemicentrotus pulcherrimus. Classification (NCBI taxonomy): domain Eukaryota; kingdom Metazoa; phylum Echinodermata; class Echinoidea; order Camarodonta; family Strongylocentrotidae; genus Hemicentrotus; species Hemicentrotus pulcherrimus. The sequence goes on from BEXV01000692.1 coordinate 63,027, forward strand.
AAGTTAAACATCATATTGGTATTTGCACTCTGTTAAAAATAAACAAGTTGCTTATCTTTGAATACATATTCATTAATAATAATAATACATTATATTTATAATGCGCTTAATACAATGCTTCTAAGCGCAAGAGAAAGAAGAAAGGATAAGGAAGGAAAAGTGAGAAATACTAAAGGAACATGTTAAAAACATTGAATTTCAAGTAAACGGCAAAGAAGAATACGACATTACACAAAATGAGGACCACATCGAAATTGATTGCAATATATAAATAAACCAGATATGGACTCAGAATTATAATAAACCATATGCAATATTAAAATACAACTTAAATACAAACTATTATATACATTCAATATAACAATTATGCATCTTGAAATACATATCATACAACATTATGCAATAGAAATTACAATATCATTAAACTGCAATATCATTTACCTGCAAAACAAGGACTGCATCAAAATTGATTGAAATTATAAATAAACCAGATATGGAATCAGAATTATCATAAACCATGTGAAATATTCAAATACAACTTAAATGCAAATTATTACATTCGATATAATAATTATGCATCTTAAATCTTTATATAATCAAATCTTGTTCATTTCTTAATTGTTCGTTTTTGTATTTCTATACTATAAGTATACCATACATGATACACGATGTGATGCGACCATTTCAACTGCAATAACACTGTGGTTGCTTACTTCAGCTACATTTTTGTAGCTCTCCACACTTTCACTTGTTTGCCACATCAACTGATGAAAAGATTGCTTTGTGTATTAAACACAATGGCTTCCAGTCTTCGTTAGCTCCATTATAACCCAATTAACACTGATGTAGAGGCACTGGAAACAGTCCAATAATCTTGCAGCATTTGGTGATGAATACAGTGCGGCACAGGGATATTATTTGTGTGGCATATAAAGAGTTCACAAAATACGTCTTTCATGATGTCCTTATTGTTATCTTTGAATAATACCCTTTATCATGATTACTTGAAGCATTTTGTTTTCACATATTTGTCAAGATGATTAAAGATGAGACTTACCTTCACAGCTTCCAATGGTGTTGGTCCAGCACATCTAGCTGCCTCAAAGAAGAGATTCATATACTCTCTCTGGAGCTTCTGAAGTCTCTTATCCATAGCATACTTCTGTAATGCTTGTGAAGCTCTGATCACCATACTCAATCCTTGATGCCACATAGATGCAGTCAAGGCAGGCACACAGAATGACAGTACTCTGTTATCAGTAATTCCTGCACCATACACAATACTGATACAACTCAACTCTTCCTTGTTAGATGGGGACAGTGTCATTGGAGCATCCGTCTTCCGAGGTGAGACCGTTGCAGAGGTACCGGTGCTAGAGGAGGCTGATTCCGTAGTGCTACCACTTTTGATTGAGATAGATTTGGCATAGCATAGATCAAGGTAGCCTCCATCCAAACTACTAGTGTTTGCTGGGTTTGAGGAATGATACTTGGTACACAACATGACACTGCAGATCATATGAAGATCTAGATCCTCTTCCCTAGGACTCTCAACAGATTTAGCCCATACAATGATTGCATTGCAGACATCCAGTTTCATCAAGCTCATTACGTTGCGTCCTGAACAGTCTTCATCAAAGAGGGATACACATGAACCATGATGCATGAATTGCAGTGTATGAAGATCTGAATCAAAGAGCTGATGTGGTATCATCTCAATGCCTGTAGGGTTAGCTATGGCTTGAATAGGTTCATAGGGTGATGAATCTTCACAGCATGTCACAAAACTCAAGTCTGATACATCACTCTCACTAGGAGTTGACCTGCAGATAAACATTCACAGGAAATATGTCAGTTGTAACAAAACAAACAAGATTACAATGTAGAAATAGTCTTTAATATTTTAGAAACAGCAATTAGATTGTATATATAAACATGTATTTATATATATATATAATAACAAATGTCATACTTTGTCTCTACACTGTACATTTTGTTTCAACAGGTCAAGTATTAATACATAAAGAAGAGTCCTTTTGGATTGTTTTGTTTATAAAGTGACAAACAGCCATATCTAGTGTCTAACCTTTAAGTACAACAAGTCATTTATTGACATCATGCAGCTATGAGACAAAATCATTTGTAAACTTATTTAGATTATTCTATCTCTCTCTCTCTCTCTCTTTCTCTCTCTGTCTCTCTCTCTCTGTCTCTCTGTCTCTCCCTCTCTCTCTTCTACTTCTTCCACACAACATCTATCACATGACTCTCAAATGGTCATTGATCAAATTAACCAAAAGATCCTATTTCAACTGCTGCCAGCCTTGGAGCACCACACTTCTAAACAGAGCATATGATGAATATTCATGCTAAGCTGAGCGGCATAGCCGCAAGCTACAAATGAAAGTGAGGATGGATTTAGCCCTAACCTCATCCATGATGTTAAGATTAAAATAACAAAGATGAGGAAGCAAATCTAGAGAATTTTAGATACGAGTGTTTTCACAAATCTATTACTGTGTGATTGCTTCAAAGTTGGTTCTCTTTAAAATTCCGCAAACAATTACCAAAGTAATTACTTCACATTCATTAAAAACTTGGTTTACTAAAACAATTCACACACAAAATGAACAGCAACTGACAAATAAAACAAAAATATCTCACAATAAAATCAATATCTTATTCATTTTTGGTAGAAAAATATTACTTCTCAATGATCTTGAGGCTAGTACACTTTTTAATCACTATTTTAACGATGAAATCAAGCAGGTAAGAAAGTTTACTAACTTATTTTCTGGAATGGTGCCATCAATCTCTTCTCCAGATTTCATTGCCTTGCCTATCTCTAGACACAGTCTGATGTCATTTAGTACCCAGTTAGCTCTGTACATCTTATCTGTGTTGATCAGACCTGTTGCTGGAATGGAGGTTGGTAGACCATCGGACCGCTCATTACTATTCCACAGATAATCACCAAGCTAATAAAAAGAGAAATGTAGTATAATAAAATTTAAAAAATGATCAAGAAGGGAGGCACAGTAAAGATGCAATATAACCCTATAAGTTAAATCTTCAAATATTCTGAAATAGTGAAGGAGTCAGGATTTTAATATTTCTCTCAAAATATAATGGTCATATTTATAAAAAATAATCAAGTTTTTTATATCAAAGATCTATGAAGAAAAAAAAACAGTCGGAGCAAATCATTAAATGCTGTGATTCCTCATTCTTTGGTGCAACTAAAACAATTTTAAGAAGAGGTATAGTTTTTAAATCCCAAAATCTGGTTCCAGTGAAATCAACATCAAGGAAAGCATCAATAACCTCTATCAGATACAGAGATATATAATCATTTTCATTATACTATAATGGGTCCATAAATATAAACTGCATGATATCATTCTAAATCACTTGCCTTTGGCATTTCTTTTACCAATTCATTGTTTTATTAACCCTTTATAACGTACTGGGCTATTTTGAGCACTCTCTGACTGGGGGGGGGGGGGGG
>BEXV01000692.1:67035-80985 GCA_003118195.1 Hemicentrotus pulcherrimus
TTATCATATCTATTGTTTTATTTCTGATGTATTCTTTTGGTGTGGAATACATCAAGTTACTTTGAGAAACATATAAAAGCAATTTGATATCAATTTATAGGAAGAAATACATCTAAACCTGTATTCACATTTCTGCTTGTACATTTTATAGCACATTTTTATGACATGCGCATACTAATTATTATGTAAAACCTTACAGGTATATCCAATTTTGATGGAAATGGTCTCAAAATGTCTTTTAAAAAAATGGGTATATCCAATTTTGATGGAAATGGTCTCAAAATGTGCGTAAGACTTGAGGACAAAAAGTAGTGAAACAACAATTCAAAATTCCAAGCAGTTGCGGCGCAATCTACGAAAATGTCGAGGGGGGGGGCCTCCCAGGCCCCCTCCCAGTACAGTAAGGGTTAAGTGTTCAGCACCTACCGGTATCCATCATGACTGTAAGATACCAAACATAAGATAAAAAATGCACTGCCCAATCCCACACATCAACTAGTTGCAAGAAAATTATTATGGAAAAGAGAGCTTTCTGCCTCACTAACAATCCAGCATGCTGTCTTCACCTTACAAAGGTCAGCTTAGAAGTATTGCAATGATCATCAATCATCAAGTTTATATTAAGGAATCATATCTTAGCATGACTACCTAGCTATCAGTAGCAAGCTATGACATCATAAAGCAATGGTATTTCAATGAAATCATGGTGTCTTCAAAGGACAATTGCTAATTCTAACCTATTCATATATCTATACAACACTATGATTGCAACATTTCATTGCAACAATTAAACTATCATGAAAACAGTGTAATTAGGTAAGTTTCTTTGGTTAAAATAACATTAAATTGTATACCGGTACTATACCTTAAATTCAAACTTTTCAATGAACATGTATTTGCTTGTCTTTAAAAAAAAAATCAGTATTGATCATATTTGTGCCAGGATAAAAAAAAATTGATTTGAGCTAAATTTTGCCCTGAATAGTAGGACAATTTGTTTCTGTATTATTCTTTCCAATGTAGCTGATTAAAGAGAAATCCAAACTTAATAGCACACAACTCTCAAAGAAAGCAGTAAATCAAACAAGAAGACTGATGACAGTTTGGATGAAATGAGACAAAACATTTTTACAAATCTCTGATAAGTAGTGAGGTACAACTTTCCCATTCATTCCAACACACAAGATGACTAAAATGTAATTTTCCAAAGTATATAACTCAGGAGGGTCTTTTATTTAAAGCGGACCTATAATATCATGCTATTTATATTATATTTTGAGTAGTGCTCCAAGGAGAAGGCACTTGGGAGAAAATGATAAATAAATGATATTTTTGTACACAATAAACAGGAGAGTTGTCCGCCACTAAATCACAATCCATTGACAAAATTGCCATTTCAAGATTCTCAAAGCTATATAGTGATCTCATATTTCAAACATTTATACCTTTCTTAATTATCATTGGTCCAATTTATTTCAAACTTTTGCCATCCTGTTTCTATTAATTTTCTGCCTGCATACAAAGAAGTTTATTACCAGGGTTGGATTGCCCTTCAATAATTTCCTTCTTTTTTGTGTTTCTTTTCCTCACCAAGTCTATATAAAAACTCTACATAAAAACTCTACATAATAACAAAAAGAATCTACAATCAGAGATTTTGATTTGATAAAACATAGTTCCCTGAAAGCGTGCATCATGCATGTGTACTAGATTAACATGTAATGGATTATAAATCTTACTATTGATGCCAATGAAAGTGAAAATGATGTTTTCCTTAACCTCCTGCTAAGAATAAAACATGTGTAAGTAATGTCAGCCCATTGGCATTTTATCCATCACACAATCATCAACCCACCTCTTTCCAATTATTTTAATTATAGCTTTTCGCTAGAAGAAATTGAAAATATCTTTCTGTGAAAAACTACACTAAATACATAAATGGTGAGTGTAATATAAGATCTACAGCTGACATGTTAGAAGAGTTTTGTAGCATGGTTCGGAAAGCCCATTCTTGACTTTATTGAGTTTAAATATCAATTTACTTGTTTTTGGCTAAAGCATACACATCATGATGGTCATCATGAAAATTTTGAATATATTAATTCTAACTCTATAAAAGAAAACAGCAATGCAGATAACACCATCACAATAAGAGACACAGTGAAGAAAATCCTCCAGGAAACAGGAATGTCTATGTTTGACTACATGTTACTGCAAATTAGTAGGAAAATCACCTGTTCAACACCTTGTTTTATAAAATCAATTACAATTATTTTAGATGTTTCTGACATCCAGTGGACAAAATAGGTAACTCTGTGCATCTACATAATGCATCACATAAAGTTGCATAAACCAAGCATTTTAGTGTCTAGCTAGTTAAACAAACACATTGCTGAGTACTGAATTCTTGCCCAGATGTCTAATGTAGATATGAACCTAGTCAATGAATCCTATAACAGGGAGAATAAAGCCTCCAAAATAGGACCTCTATCTCATCACTCTTATCATCCAGGTTCATACAAAACACATCAATTCAATCAACCCTCCTAATATTTCTTCTGACTATTTAAATATATGTATATTGTTATTTAATGTATTACTTCCTATTCTTTTAAACTGGCAGACACCCTTCAATGCTAGAAAGTGATTTTTGTGTTAAAGCAATGCTCTATTTCATAACTACTTAATATGTATTGTGATAGTCTTGTAAAATGACACATGAGGAAACAGATTTTTTTTATTTTTTTTTTTTATTTGAAAATAAAAGGTAATAACCAATAATCAATGATGAATATGAAAATTAAAAAGCAATTAAAGTACTGCCATCACACAATAACCTGCTTGATTCAAGTCATGTTATTCCAATATGAAATGTAAATGTGTATGACTTTTTTTAAAAATATGATTTCTACAAAGAGATATTAACAAATCGTTAATTTTAATTACATGATTATCAGCACACCATTTTTGTTTTCAACTTTGATGTATGATATTTTATGGGTGGAAGAAAGTGTCTTTTTAAACGAGAAGTGAAGCAAAATTATTTTCAGGAAATATCTTATCACCATAGAAACCCAATAAAGCTATGACCTCTAGGTATACCTCCATTACCTGCATAGAGAACCCTACAGCTCTATGCAAAAATTACAGCTTAAGGCAAAATCTCTCTTGTCTGTACGTGTTCCTTGCCAGTAGCAATCCATTAGCCATTTATTCATTTTTCTTTCTTGCTTGCCACTGTCTCCTCCACCATATCTTAGCCTCAAAGCAAACCCATCATGGCCTTTTTTAATGAGGTGACTCCGCTCAACACTTAGACGTGTACCAACCTAAAATGCTCTACTTTTAATCCATAATGGTGTGAGTACATCCATATCCAGCAAAGCAGAAAATGGCATATATACACAACTAGAAAGGTTAAATGACTAAACAATGTAAGAGGATAGTTTAAATGGACCTGAATTTGATGTTGCTAAAATGAAATAGACCCGATATAATGAACAAACATGTAGCTTCTACTCATACAAACAAAAATGATAGTGTATTTATTTCCTTAATGATCATTCCACTTAATTAATTCAAATAAACCTTGAATACTAATATTTCAAACAGAATCAATATCTCGTTGGAACAAACTAAATCACTCTCTTAAACGATCAAAAGACATCACAAGTGAATGAAGTGGAGGAGAGAGGTTATTGGTTGCTAGGGTTACTTACCTCTGAGACTGCATCAGTGTTAGTCATATTAGGAAGATTCTCCTCCCAGATAACTTTCAACTCCTCTAAGAAGGCTCCATAGTAAGGCACCACACAGCAACCTGGGATGTTCAAGGCTCGATCTACAGCTTCACGATATTCAGTAGAACTAGACTTGAGAGCAGAGTGAAGTGCTATAAGACCTTGCATGTCACAATCTTTCATGTTCTCAAACACAGGCTTCAAAACCTCAGATCTGAAATTATTCAGGGAAAAACAGAGGAGAGATTGTAACTTATTCAAATGTATTAAGTAACTCACCACAACAAAGCAAAACTTGAATGAAAGAAGAGAAAAAGGAGAAATAAAATCAAATGTAAAGATACTTCTCATGTTACAAGGTATAAGCACATCAAAATACCATTTGTAAATGATGAATTGAAATCCTGAATTATAACTGCAGATAAAAAAAAGATAAAAGCAAATGCAACTAATGCAAGGATAAAATAGATTTCTCTACGGACAGAGAGAGAACGAGAGTGAGAGAGAGAGAGAAATAATATACCATACCTGATTCCATCTAAGATTTCCATGACGGTATTGAAGTTGCCTAGATTCCAGCTAGAGTTAGCTACTTGTATGAAGCTAAACACATTCCTGACCTTGCCTTCCTGATCTTCTACACCCAGAATGGTGTCTCGTACCCAGTTACTCACCTTTCAAAACAATAACAAAATGAAATGATAGTAACACTTCTGATCCTCAAAATGTATAATAATATCTTGTGTCACTCTCAAATAGAAATAAAACTTAAACATAACACACAGCTTCATTTCTGACCATCCCTGTCTACAGAACCAGTTACTTACCATAACAAACACAAATCTAATCTCACCTTTATCAATCCTTTGTCATATTCTCATTTTAAACCAATCTCTTCATCTTTCATCCTCTCTCATAGTTGTCTTCACACCCTGTCACATCATCCATCAATACAATAACATCATGTTAAATTATCTTTCATCCTGAAAAATCTAGTTGTTTGAAATCATCATTCTTCCCATGGTAATGATGATTAAATGACTGCAAACAACCTAAATATCCTCTTCATCAGGAGACAAAAGCAGCTCTCTGGAAGAAGAGTCATCTTGAATGCAGAGTTTATGTCTTTCATTCTCTTTAAACTATCTTAATTGATGAGATGCACATGGCATAGCCAGTGACCTGACCAATAATCTACCAGTACTCTGATTGATAAAGGTAATTTATGACAAGCTACAATCGCATCCCACTGTGTGTTCTTGTCTTGGACAGAATTTAATACAGTAATGTACATGATCTTTGAGGAAGTTCAACAAATGACCATTTCACAGAATAAAAGTTCAACAAGTATTGTGTATATGATCGCAAACTTAACATTCATGTTTTAACACCGATGCTTTATACATGTAACAACTATTCCTCTTCAATACATAATGAGAGATGGTGCCTTCAGTAATTACTTCGGCTGTGATTTCTAGCATGCTTTCATTAATCATGAAAATAATTCGTGGATTATGAACTGTCCCTCATTAAATACTTCAAGACAAATTAGCCTGTAGCAAAAGAAGCTGAATATCGCAAGACAAAATGAAAACCAATACATTTAAATGTATCTATTATCTTTTTCTTCAAAATGCTTAACTCTTTACCATTTCCCATGGCAAACTTAAAACAATACTATTTAACTACATTCATACACTTCATATAAACTTGCACGAGTGTTCACATTTATCCCACTTTTCACGTATAAATACATGCACATCGCCTGGTCCATTTCACGTATAAACACATGCATGATGCTTGGTCAATTTGGCCTGAAGCGAATGAGGGTTCTTGCAGAAATGTCATGACATTTGAGGGTGAAAAACCGCAGAAATTCGAGGAAAATCAAGTTGAATATGATAATTAACTACTGCAGCTGCATGCATGCATTATACTCTGTAAACTAGGAACCTCTCTCTCTCTCCATCTTTCTCTTTGTCTGTCTCTCACTCATGCTTTCTTTTTCGCTCTCTGTCTACCTGTTCCCTCTGTCTCTCTCTCTCTCTCTCTCTCTCTCCCTGTTTTCTCTGTCCCCCTGTTCTCCCTGTCTCCCTGTTCTCTCTCTTTCTCTTTCTCTCTCTCTCTCTCTCTCTCTCTCTCTCCCTCTCTCTCTCTCTCATTGTCTGAATTATTCTGCTTTTGTCCTTTATACTATGTAAATGAACTATTCTAATCTTATAAATTAGGACAGAGAATGGCAGTCTGCTTGGAACTGAACCACTGAACTATCCGAGACAAACAATACCATGTCTTGTGCCTACACTACATATACAGCAAAAACAGACAATTAATCTTGACAATCCGTCTTATCACTTTCTGTCCCTCTTTGTGTTATTCTTGTCCTTGCAGATTGTTCATAAACATACTACATACTAGCAATATCACATACTGTACCAGGGCTACTCCATAGTGTACACACAATAAATCTATACATGCACTAAAATATGGTAGCCATGGTTTACCTTTTTTTATGAGATTTTTGCCATGATGAAATCAAATGTGATAATTCAATCCCATTCAATTTTGAATCCAATTTGTACTGAAACCTTGTTAGTAATCCACAGATTTATAATCATAACTGTAGTTGTTGAGTCATAGATTTAATTGTTATACTGTTTAACATATACTTGAATTACTGGAATAAGTCCTGGTTCAATATACTTGATCTTTAACAAAAGCAATACACAGCACTACTTAGAAACTCATCTTAATAGGTACTAAAAGTTATGCTTTGGCATAAAAATTATTCAAGGAAATTATGACACGTTTGAGAAGGCTCGCATCATACTTTGAAAAGGATGATAAAATAAATCAGCATGTCAGACATGTTGATAGAGACATTGTCAGAAGAACATAAAATATAAACTTACCTCATGAAACCTGATATCCAAATCTCTTACAGACTTCCTGTGCTGCCCTGAATTGTCAGGTAATGGTAAGGTCATGTGACCAACATGTCGGACATAGCTGGCCGGTGGAACCTCGTTGAAGATCCTGAACTCTGTCTGTGTTAGGATGAGGGCAACCTCTTCAGGGAAGTTGAGAAGACGTCCGCATCGTGAAAGTTCTTCATGGTATATTGCACTTGGAGCAAGAAGAGACTTGGAGTCTAGGACTGGGGAATCTGAGTATGGCACACGATCTGTCAAGATATAACAAGTATGCATCCTTTAAGTCTCAAACTATGGGGTAGTATTAAATCAATGTATTTAAATTATGTTTCAATACATCTGTGATGAAGTTTCATGATTTTTATCCAAAGGATTCATCAGCAAAACAAATAAAGTAATATAACAAATCATACAATGTACTTCTCTCTCCCTTCAGTCAAAAGACATTCACATACATGTATGTAAGATGAATTTTTGGGGTGTAATGAAATACTTACCTAGACTTGGTGTGGAAGGTGCTGATGCCGTGACCACACCATCAGGGATGCTATCCGACACCGGGTTAGAAGATGATGCTTCCTGCATGTTAGCTGATAGTGCACCACAGATGGCCCTCAGCTCAGCTAGTGACAGAGGCTGTATAGTCCAGTGAGGTTTACCCTATAATCAAACAAAATATCAAAAGTAAAATCACTTTTCTTCTTCTTCTGTTGCAGCTGTAGGAAGAGATTGTGTTGAGAGAGCCAAACAAGAGGAATCATTTGATGTGATGTGGAAAACTTTGTCAGCAAGCAATCATTATGCATAAGATCTCTGTATGGGTGAGTTGAAGGTGCACTGTCTTGGAAGTTCCACTTGTGAATGTTCTATGAATATCTGTACACTGGAGATAATGGTGTTCTCATTGCTACAATACTATAAGTCTTGGACATGGCTGCCTTAACAACACTCAAAAGTATTGAAGAAATCTATCCCTATTTCTATCTAATACCCATTTAAAATACCTAAATTTAGAAGGATTACAGTGACTTAAGTTTGTATGAGTATGGTATAACTAATTTTTAAAAAAATAATAAAACATACTGAATTACCAAGTGAATGTAATAAAAGCCAGCTGAAAATCAAATATTTCCTTTATCTACAAATGTAAATGATAAACACAACGACTGAAGGAAAATGATTAATGGCGGAAATGCTTGTCACTGTATATCATTAATCCTCAGACATTCAATCTTGAGATGTCAGAGAATAAGTGACACTTGTTTAGACATCCAAAGATAGCTGAAGTAGGATATTCTAACCTTATTGTATCTTAATGTGTCACCGTTAAAGGTAATGCTCAGTATGAAAAAGAACACCTTCATTCTTTGAGAATACATACTGTACATTTACAGTTATACATCACAACTTCGACTGTTGTGGAAAATGTGCTAAATTACAAGTGCCTTGAAAACAAATTTAATTGTTCCCACCTCTGTATGTCATTTATACTAAATATGCTCTTTATTAAATGTTGATAACTCAACAAAAACAAATGATTGTGAACAGAGTGCATGAATGGAAATTTATTGAAGAAAACTGATCATCAATTTGGTTTCAAACAAAAGTATGGTTCACAAACAATAATTTGTTTTCACCAATTGTATGACACTAACCAAAACTGTGTATTTCATTAATATCCACTGCTCGTTTTTCATGTTGAACCACAAAATATGAAGTCTGTCTTAGATTAGGTCATTTGTACAAAAGAACATCTGATCAGCTGTCTTTCATTGGCTTATCCATCCATCTTATTTCTACTTTTTCGTTATTTACACACTCTCTTTATCAGTTTCTCAATAATATCTTTACAATGAATATATACAATTTCAGACAATATAAATAACACTTCCAGATGGTTCATAACACATTAAGATTACAAAGTTTTACCAATACAATTACAAACACACTGTAAATACTGTTTATTTTACTGTGAGATTAAAAATACAAACTGGCAAAACAAAATGTACTACACTGGAATCTATAGCCTCTTTTTTAATTAAAGATCAAAATGTTACATTGCCTTCAAATTTGTCACTCAGGAAAGTACAGCTTTTTCCAAATTAGCATTGAACAATACCAAGTCCTACATTTTCATTTATCAAAAAATATATAGTTTACGTGTCCCTAAGGCCTAAAGTAATTAGATAGATTACGCTATTTTCAAAGTTCAAATAAATGAATCAAAGCTTAAAAAATCATTCAACTTGTTTGGCCTTTTTAAGCAAACATAAGGATAATAGTACTACACAGGGACAACCGTTTGAATCCTTTCACCATTTAAATCATTTATATTTAGTGACCTTGGCAGCATTGTTTTCTATTGCGCAACTTAAAAAAGGCAAGGCAAAAGAGCATTTTAGCAAATGAAACATAGTCTCTTTTTAATCATTATTGTTTTTCCTACAGGTTTTATCCTAAATGGTGATTTATATGTTTGGTGATTATTTTAAACAAGCATATGGAGGAAAAAGCTAAATGTAAACCTCTATTAGTCAGGAAAAGATTAAGATGGCTTGGCTGTATTTATTATAGAGACTTTCATGTTTCTCACCTGAAATTCAACGACCAGAAGACTACTCAGCGGACCGCTGTGACATGCATCAATATGCCAGTTCTTAAGCTGGTCTGTTGGTGTAGACTGAACAACTGCCTTAGTTGCTGTACTCAGTAGTACTATGTGATGACGATTAATGCACAAGATCCGATGAGCCTGAAAGAAGAGAAATACAATTTTGATATTCTTTATAATTTCATGATTGAACTGTTATATACATGTAGTTACTTTAACTTCAAGGTCCTTAGTTTAACATACCCGCTTCTGGTCTTGTAATACTGATCTATACTTCAACAGACTGTTCTTCATCTTCATTCATCAGCATTGTTGCTGACTCTCAGTATCAATACATTAAATCTCAATACATTCAATGTTTTCCTGACAGTCATATTTACATAAAAGAGATACTACAGCTCTTTTATGAAACTTCCCTCCTAATTATCTCAACAACAGTCAACCATAACATGTGAAAGAATCATAGCAAATAATCACCCTAATCAAACCGAGTTGCTACAGTGAAAAGAACAGTAAACCATTTGCTAAATTACCCTGTGCCCTTGTCTTTTAAATGAATCAACAAATATACATAAAAGTTTAGCTGTAGCTACCGTACATACATTTGGATTTCAAAATAAGATACATGTACAGGTCAGACCAATACTGGACTCAATGAGGCAGAAATAGATTTGTATTCACTCTATTCCTTCATTCATGATATACCGTACAGGCTTATTAAAATAGTGGGTAGGACCAGCTTCACTGCATTGCTTTACAACTCTATCATCAATTCCAATGCCTCCATCCTGTCATAAAGGAGAGATGGAATGTGTAAATATGTCAACCATGAAATACACCGGATTAAGCCCCCAGATAGCAGCATGTACATGTAAACCTCAAGTGCAATAAAAACTTTCTTAAAGTCGTAGTGGATGGTTGAAATGTCTTCTGGAAAATTTGTAAAAATCATTATCAATTATCATTAAATGACTTATAATGCTTTATTTTCTCTGTTCAATACCTACATGTATGGTTAATGTTTGAGTTGTCTTACCTTTAATGACCCTAAGTAACAAATCACAAGATTAAATCAACATCAAATAAAGATAACACTGTTAAGAACACAGAGGCAGGACACCAATCTGTTTTATTTATTTATTGTCCTTGATGTTACACGGAATTGAAAACTCAGTCAGTCTGTTAAAGGGGTACCAGAATACTTGCATACTGAAGCATCTCAAAATGTCATGGTTGTCTTTATTGTCAAATCAGCTTAGAGGCACAGAAGTGATTCAATTAATAACTGGTAATAATTGTATGCTTCACTTTCAAACATTACAATTTTTACTTTCTCTCTCCCTCTCTCTCTCTCTCTCTCTCTCTCTCTCTTCTCTCTTCTCTTCTCTTCTCTGCTCTTCTTTCTCTCCCTCTCTCTCTCTCTTTTTTCTTCACTCTGTATCTCTCTCTTTCTCTCTTCTCTCTTCTCTTCTCTTCTCTGCTCTTCTTTCTCTCCCTCTCTCTCTCTCTCTCTCTCTTGTCCTCACTCTCTCTCTCTCTTTCTCTCTTCCTCTCTCCTACCATATTATCACGCTTTCTCTGCACATGCATTTCTATAAAATTGAAATTTAAAAAAAATAATATATACATGATTTTTCTCTCCTTTTATCACTCCATGATTAAATGTATATTCTACAGAGCTGTATTTTGGATCATACATTCTGTATAACATCTTCACACTCCGTGTTATAGTTTATCTCTATGTTTTCTTTCTATTTTTTATGTTTCTTTCTCATTTTCTCCTCGTCTCTTCTTCCTTCAATTACATTCTACTTCATTGTACCCAAGCATGCCTCTTGGCTATTTTTCTATCTATCAACTCGACTGCACCTGGAACAATTTGGCACAAATTAGACAGGTGAGACTGCTTGGCATTGCCTAGCCCATGGGATTCAATCCACAGCCTATATTCCTCCAACATCATAAGAATAACATTCAATCTAGTCAACACTTACACTGACTACTTGATTTCAGGGCACTCTCTCATTCAACAAATCTATTATATTTGATTACATTTAGCATAATATATGATAAGTCATGGTCACTTTCTATTTAAATTTCAACCTTTGTCAATTCAATCTATCATGACAATAAAGGACCACTGTGATTCATGTATTGTACACATAAGCAGAGGTAGATAATTAACAACATCGGGTTATAGACTACTTAAACTGATTTGATTTGAATTAACTTCTACAGCGTCACAAAGGTTGCAAACATGAAATATTAATTTTTTGAATTGATACAAACATTATCTTATAATATCTAACGTTATAATTCCTAGACCCACCTTGATTTTTTTTAAAGCCTTTTGGTCCGGAATATTTTAATTTGAATAGTTTAAAACATGTATGGTATTGAAAGGGCCAATCATTTATTTCTTACTTTGTAATGAATGTAACAACATTGAATTCAGATTGGCTAGCATTTATCCACTGAAAATATTCAAGAAATTCTCATCCAAGTTACTACCCCTGCATAGAGAGAGAATAATAAGATAGCTCAATTTGAACTCTCAACTTTTTAGTGAGTAAACTACATGAACATTGTGCCATACATAAAGTCATCAAATTATCATTATACACTTTGAATGGTAGAGAATAACAAGAAAAATATTTGACTTGGTAGCAGACACTTCTAGATCAATGCTAGGGCAATTTCAACATCTTACTAGTAATAATGTCCAATCGATAAATGAAGTCGTAAATAATGTCAATCAATTTGGATAGAAAATCCACTATAAAGGTCTATCATACCTCCTGATTGGTGGTCGTCTGAAAATGTTTGAATGTGCTCTCTGCATCTCCCTCTTATTAAAGATTATTTTATACCAATCTACCAATCCCACTCAATCTAGGAATTTTTAGAGTGCCAATATCTATTTTCCTAATGATATTGGAACAACAACTACTGAATATATTGCCTATGATTTACCTAATGATCATCCTAACAACCTAAGATCTATCTATACAACAGTGGTGATGAGACTTCTTCATCACTATTTACATGTTATTCTTTCAATTCAGAAAAATATCACAAACAGCACACCATGCACATTTGGATTGCTTCACGTTAATGAATATTGACTGATTGAAAGATGATCTACAATACCTAGCTTCAACACACATTCTTTTCTTTCTAGTTTATCCTGAATTGACCTAAAGTACATTCTAGTGGTTCTTGTACATTCTCTGTATACAATGCCATTATGTCTTAGTCAAAATAGATTATTTTTATTTTGCTATGGAAAACCTCAAATGGTTAGGCTTTTAAGTGTGTTGCCATGCAAAACATATGTCCTTGTCAAAAGTGCAATTCATATGCAGGGAATAATTTTCCTGGTGTCGCATCGCAATTTGCTATGCATTTTTGCATGACTGCTGTACAAAATATCTTTTGTGTAGCAGTTTTCTTCCATAGAAATGTACAGAATTTCATTTGAAATGTTTATCCATCAGCTGAAATTGCTAATAAAAAAAATTGAGGAAAATTATTCCCTGATATGACCAAATCACAGTTATCAATACAGAATTTTATTCTAAATTCTGGAAAGGCTATAGTGATGAATTGAACACAAGATCATTATTCTCCAATTACTTCAAATCTCTCTGGTAAATGCCTAGAAGATTTTACTTCTTTTACTTAGGTGGGTTTCCTGAATATATTCATTTTGGAATTCTCTAAAAGTGTGAAGTAACCTATTGTCTGTTTAGCTCATGGTTGATGTAATTGACCTGAGATTTGATCAAAGTGCTTACCTAAAGACATGGATGGGTGAAGAAAAAAAACGCAGTGTATGAAACACGATGATCAACTCTCCACTTCAAAGAATAAGAAAAAGCAATGTAGAGGAAGATATTCAGAGAGAGGGACAGGAGAGAGACGGAAAACAAGAGCACAGCTAGGAAGCAAGTATAGTTGCTTTAGAGGGTAAGGCATATTTGCTTTACCAAAACTCTTTCCACTTATGATTTGAACTAAGAAATACTTCTGGAAGGGCAGGATATAAGCAGAAAATCAAAACAGAACGACAAGCTTTTCTTCCATTCGGAACCAAACACTTCAACCAGCCTCTATACAGAGGAGAATACTTGAATCAAGATGATAAACAGTGAGAACTACTTACTTTCTAAATATCAAGGAATGTCAATTAGGTGAGATATGTAATATAAAGATAAGGAGAACAGGATTTCTAACACGTCAAAGAAGGCCCCATTCACAAGAAAAACAAATGTTTAAGAGATACGCTAAATACTAAAAGGTTTACTCCTATTGAAGAGAATAAAGAGCACTGAATAACATGCTTTGTATTGGAGAAGAGAAGAAAAAAGGTTTAATGTTAATTTCAAGCATTGTTACCATTCCAACTTTTATGATCACAAAATATGCTGACCATCATTACCTATTTCTTTTTTAAAGTTGTCAAACAAAATTCAACCTAAACATATTTTAGCTATAGGGTATCTATGGATTTTATGATAATTCTTTTTTTTTTTAAAGATCTTGTGAATAGTTTTATTGTTGGAAGGACATTTAAACTGGAAAACAGGCAATATGACTTCTGTCATGTAGAGCCTGGTAACTGGCAAGCAAGATTCATTAATGCATAACCCCCGCCACCCCCCCC
>BEXV01000692.1:89521-102504 GCA_003118195.1 Hemicentrotus pulcherrimus
CCCCCCCCCCCCCCCCCCCCCCAACCCCCCCTCCAATCTCTCTCTCTCTCTCTCTCCTTTCATTCTTGCACAGCAGGGATATCATTTCCTCTGATCGGTTATATGTAAGGCGCATTGTCCCAGCAGCAGTTAGCTCTAATGAGGGGTCGTCTGTCTATTATAACCAATTGGCTCATAGATATAGGGTCATATTTTATAGGGAACTTTAAATAACTGAGATTAATGAAATACAAATATTCATGGAATTTTAAAGCAATAGATGCCAAATGGGAGTCTTCAAGTTAGCGGGAAATTGCATACCTTGGGCAATATATTCATTTTGATAAAACAAGATGCAATGACAATTTTGAGTCATAAAACATAAATTTTGACAAACCGTTTACACTCCTCCCATATACATGTATTATGTGGACATGAAATTATAGTTTTTCTAATATAGAAGACAAAAAGTAAATATTTTGTGATTATTTCATACAAACATTCATTCATTATCATGCATGTATTTATCGTACACAGCACTTTACAAGGTTACATACCCTTCAGGTGCAAAGATGAGGCAGCTGAATAGTAAATAATAACCTGAAATTGCTATTTCATGCCTTAACCTATTAAAGTCCATGATTGATTAATATACCCTCTACTCTGCCTAACACATAACATGTAACACTACTCAAGATGATAAGAAACAATTATGCTCCAAGACTATACATATTGACAAATAAAATGAAACATCCATCCACACACAGTTGTTGTGACTGTGTTCATCCACAAAGCCAGCAGTCATGTTTGTTTAACAATTATGTTTTATTTCCTTTGGTTTGTTGACTTATTAGCACTCTTAGATGTCTGCTTGAAGGCAGTACGTATTAGCACTCGGATGTCTGCTTGAAGGCAGTACGTGTATGCAAACTAAACACTCTCTGTTTTCAGGCAAGATTCAACTCAGTTGGAGGACAAATATCTACAGATTCCCAAGGCCATGATTCAGTGTCATTTACAACACAATTTTGTTTTACTTTATACACTATATCTCTTTTCCTCCTGCATTTGCTGCATTATCTAAAATACAATCAACTAGACATGTGTTAATATTCTAAGTCTCACCAAGCTCTAGATGATGGGATCTGTATCATACAATGATACAGATAATATTTACCTTTTGGTAGAGACAGTGAAGATCTTCTGAAGACAAAAGAACAGTTGACCTGTCGACTAGTGAGATCTGACCAACTCCCTGGACACTGTTCAAAGATGTTAGACTGGATGTGCTGGAGCCAGTCAAGGACCGATTCCCAGTCACTTTATGGATGAAGTTAGCTGAACCCATATTTTTGAATGAGCCCGGGAATGACTGAAGTGAGAGCTTATCAGCAGAGGATGTCTCCCCACCAGGAGAACCCATGATGAGGGGCGGAGCACTCTGGATGCTGGCCCTGACAGCTGGAGAGGAGAAGGTCCGAGAGATGTGAGCATGATGATGGTGATGATGGTTACGGAAGCGACCTCCTAGGCTACGAAGGGATAGAGTATCTTCTTGCTGCTGGTAGAGAAGAGAAAGTTGATCTGCCAGAGGATGTCCTGAGAGTCCTAAGAGTCGTAGTCGTTGTAAGAGCTTGGTAGCTTCGGATCTCATTAGCTTGTCTTGTAGAAAGTCTTCTGGAATGTGTTCTACCCACCGACGAATCATCTGAAGAACCTATTCACACACAGAAAATACACTGTGTATCATCAAAAGAATCATGTCATATAAATAAGAAGCTCTATAAACTGCCAAGTTGTAGTAACCCATTTATGTTTAACAATTAAAACAAATTCCAGATAACAGATGCCATTCATACAAAACAAATATATTCTCAATAACTAGTTCACACAAAAAAAAATATAACCTAACAACTTATTTACACTAACATTGATGATACGAAACTGTATTAATGTGAACAAATATTTGAAAAATTAACAAACAAAAGTAAATTCATACTAAATATGTAGGCCATTTGGGAGAACAAATTTTATAGAAACAAAAATGGAACATTGGGTGATATAAGTTAAGTCACTCATTGACTAGTATGCTAGTTAAGTTACAAAGTGTAGATGAATACATAATCAATTATCCACTGAGATAATAGCAACAAAAAAGGCTTACATCACATCGTACATGCATAGGCTACGTTGTTTGTAAGATTCCCATGGTAGTCACACGCTAGCTCCCATTCAATCTAGCATGCGGCAGGTGGTAGCATTAGATTACACACTTACATTGCAACATAGTATTACCAGCAAACAGTCACTTGATGTAACAATTACTACAGATAGCAGGCGACAGGTGTGAACTTTTAAGATCCATTTCAAATCAGAGAATAAAACGCAACATTCTGATCTCTTGTAAATAGCAATCGTGTAAGTAACACATACTATACTCCTCCAAAGAAATGATGGGTTCACTATTGAAAGGGAACAAAATGACAAGCTATCATTTGTACTTTGGCTATTATTCAAAATTGCTTTCAATTACAAAAAAAAAGAAGTACATGTAAATTTTACTTACTCTTTCACATTCTCAATCAGGTTCTGGAATGCTTAAGATTAATTCTTTAATACAATCAAGTAATTTGTGTTAAGCCAACTTCAAAGTACAGAAGTTCTTACCTTCTCTTGAAGAATGCGTTTGGAATTATTAGTGCTTCCGCTGCTGCTGGTATTCATAGCAAACAATCCTCTTCTCTTTCCTCCACTGGTAGCTAGCAGCATATGCTGCAGCACCCTGAATGAAAAAACAAAATTAAGCAGTTATTTACAATAACCATTATAATAATAATAATAATAATAATAATAATAATAATAATGATAATAACAATTATGATAATAATAATAATAGCAATAGCAATAATAATAATACTAATACTAATAACAATATACAACCACACAAAAGTATATGCAATCAAGTGAATGAAATTATCAAATAGCATCAATTCTGCTACTACTTCAAAAGCCATACATTTTTGTTGATTTATGAGTAAAAAATAATACCTCGAAGACTACTTACTCCCCCTTCTAACATATCATTGTGTCTATTATCTTTGATATTATATACAAATAAAGGTGACTTGTAAACTCCTCATTCTCTATTTCTATTTGACTTTCTTTCTTCCTCTACTGTACATACTCTTCTTGCATCTCTCTCTCTCTCTCTCCGCTCTCCCTCTCTCTCTCTCTCTCTCTCACACACGCTGCCATGACAGTAAAATGTTTTAGGCACCCTGGATACAGTCACCATGGTTACAAGGAAATGAAATAAGTGACAAGATGACCTCATCTTAAGGTCTAGATCATGAATATTCAGCCTGAATACTTATTTACAATTGCGGTAGATTTTACAAGATTGACCCTATAGAAATACCCATTTTAATACCCCTATGATGGCGGCTCTTAAAGGGATCCTCAAATTAAAAAAATGATGTGAATGACTTTGCATGATACATCACCACATTTTCAAGAATATTGTGATGCCCATGTCATGCTCGGCTGAAAAACTGAACATTATTCTAATACACTTTGGAGATCTTCAAGATTAATGGCCAAGAATGAAATAAATCTCTCAGAATAGCTATAGGTGATTTCTTGGGGTGAGGTTTCCTTTAAACTCTCACACACTAAACATTAATCCTGGAGACAAGACTCTATACAGAGTGTTCCAGAAAAAAATGAAACTGGAGAATAATCGATGTTTTATCAATAATCAATCATCATCAAAAATCAATATCAGCACGAGTGATTAAAATCAAGTTGAAGAAAGGGTACCAAAAAGTCATTTGGCGGATGGTATCTGAATTCCAAAGAGAAAAATCACATCTCTAGAAAGCTCATTTTCTGCACTTTCATACGACACCTCAATCAGAAAAATGAGGTAGGAATAACAAAGTTATGTTTGTGTAAAGTTATGATTGCGTTTCCATAAATTTGATTAAACAAATTCGTTTCTACTGGCTGCCTGCCGTAGCAACAAAGAGAATTGACAACAGACTTAAATCCATTTCATTGAACATCAGCCATAGACGAAAGAATTCACGCATGGCTGATTGTCAACGAAACAGAGTTAAGTCTTTTTTTCAATTCTGTTAATTATTATTGTGATTAACTATGATATTTGATAATTCTCTGTTTCATTTTTTTTTCTGGGACGCAATGTATAGGTTAAGTGTTAACCTCAAATCACCAGACCCTGTATCAACTTTCGGTTGAAGAAAAAAAATTATCATAATACAACACACTAATACACCATAGCACTTGTAAATAATGGTAAGTGGGATGAAGAAAAGACGATCTTCAAATAACGAAGGTTTGGAGGCACTTTTGGTTGTTTGTTTTGGGGGTGCTTATTTATGTCATTTAGCATGATATATGTGAACAATGTTGCAGAATAGAAGAAAGAAGTTTGCCATAAGGCATTTGAGAAAAAGAAGACACTTGATCTTAAAGTTCCTAAGTCATCACATTGCTAAATCAAGGAAGTGGTTCATAATCTTGTAAACGTACCTGAAAGCAATTGGTGGCGGCACACAGACAGGTAGACTCTCCAATAGAGGACAGCTTACCTCTGGACGATCACTCTCAATCTCTCTCTGTCCTATGCCCTGGCCTATACTACTAGTCTGTTTCAAATATAATATAAAATCCATTCACATAAACAATTAAAAGAAAATCATTTTGTATTACCATCATTTTTACTGTAAATGAAAGACAATGTCCCTTCCTGTGTTTCACACTCATATTTCTATGACAACTATTAACTCATTTCAATTAGGGTGGTCACTGTTATGCTCAAAGGTAGAATCACTGAGTCTTACTCAATGTGTCAGCAAACTTCTACAATGTAGGAAAATAGACAATTCTCAAAATCTTCTAAGTTCTATAAACAAAGTTAGATGCATTATTAACCCGTTGACTACTGTATTATCTTATTCCCATAGGCTTAACACAGGGACCACCAGGTTCCCGTAAGCAATGGGTTAACAAGGAACACTTTCATGATAATTCTTTATTTTAAATATGTCGATGAGTGAGTTTGGTGTCCTTGGGTAAGGCTCATCCAACGAAATAAATCAAGTAAAGTTCCCTGTAAACTTCATAATCAATCATGCACGATTACTTTCACAGGACTCAAATTATGCAAAATATCAATCAATTCGATAACTGTAAAATTGCCAAAACTTGAGACTGAGGAGAGCTTGACTTCCTTCTTCACATTCAATTCATTTAATCATTATTTTAGTAAAAATTGCTTTTAAACCATGACATGCATTTTTATAAACATTTGTGAGCAACTGTATAGTTTGATACCATGGAAAGCAATCGAACTTAATCAACTTTTCGATCTATTGTTAATACAAGTTAATTCAAGATGCAATTTTTCTTTGACTGCATAACGTACCTCCTCACTGTCTATTTGAAGGGGCTGGACCTCCACTGCCAAACAAGTACGTTTCGCTGGGATAGGAGAGAGTCTCTCGGACGAAACAACAGAGGGCGATCTACTGTTGCGTTCACCTTGACTGAGTGAGAGTAAGACGAGACGTTCTAATGATGTAGCAGTTGGTATATCCTTTGCTTGTTGAATCCGCAATCTGAAGCAAGCATACTCATACTCAGATACATCCTGACCGCATACTTTGGCTGCCATGATTAAATCAAACACAATGTATTCACCCTTTACAGTGGTTATGAACCTAGAAGACATCAAGAGTACACCTATCGTATTCCCACTTTACACCTCATGACCTTAATTGATTTAATTGATTTGATTTAATTGATTTAATTGATTTAATTGATTTGATTTATTTATTTCTGTTATGCGTCCATATTGACTAATACTGAAATCAGATTACATATAGAAATTCAAAAAATGTGAATTCTTCATGATTTAGGTCCCAAGCTGTTAGACACCTGTATGAATGGATGTTGAAAGCCTTTTAGATGAGAAGAAAAAAAAACCCACCAAGCTGTGAATCATAGTGGTGTCAAATAAATTGCATGGCTGGCTACTCACTAGTAGCCAATTTTGATTTTTCTTGCTTGCTCAATATACAAGTAATACTAGATAATAGAGTTAGCCCTTAGGACACCCATGTGNCTCTCCCTCCCCACCCTCATCCACTAGAGTTAAACTTGTTTCCTTTCTCGGCATCCCAGGTGTGAAAACATCAATCTGACCATGTAGATAAATAAGGCTCTCAAATCAATGGCATGCTGTGTGCTATGAGTTACAACAATATTTCCCAATCACAGTCTGACACATTGCCAGCTCAAGTTACCTTGAATTATTTAACTTCATGTGGGCGAAACATTTAAAGGGCACCAGAGATGCAACACCAGCATGGTAAATTACATTTCTGGGTCGCTGGTTTACAAATGCTGCGCATACAGTTGAATGTACATGTACATGTATGTACACTCTACCTTTAACATAGGCACATGTATGCAGACTTACATGTACATATCTACTTGAATGGAGGTCCAATTGTTAAATATCTTTCAAATGAAAAAATAATCATCATCAAAAAAAGATTGACAGGTTTACACTAAGCTATTTTAAAATGACTAAATAACTTTATTGAATAGAACAGTAATTAATATCATGTTAAAAATCATATACTCTAGGTATTTTTTAGACAGAAATAACCGTCTGGTATGGGTCATTCTTTAATAAAACTGTATCCGGAGGTCTAGTGAAGCCAGACGTAGTCTCAGTGGAACAACTGACGATATAGAGACTGAAGCTTTTGGTCTAGGTATTTCTTAGCTTTCTTTATGTTTCAACAAACTCAAAATTTGTGACATCTCCATGTAGACTGACCATGATCATCAAGTGATTTCTATTTTCTACTTTTCATTGAATAAATTATAAATCAAATATGGGCCACATTTCACAGAATCGTCTAATTCGGGATAAATGATTGGATATGAACTACAGTACAAATGTTCAGTGTTCTTCATTTGCTGTACTATGTACATATACATTGTATTTGATTGACATAGCAGTTCAATGGTACCTTAAAATGTACTTAACATATACATTTTAAGAAGACCTTCCACTTCCATTTAAACCAAAATGGTAAATCATTATGATAAATAATACGTAGTCAACAGGCAAAGTCATTGACTCTTGCCTTTGAACTTTGATCATTTGAATTATTGATTGATAAGATTGTACTATATTTTCTTGTCCTTTACTTTAAAGAGATGGTTGAGTTCTGGGAAGAGGTAAAAAATAATTTGTGAGCGTCATCACTGTTATTATGCAAGGGTGGAAGAACATCAGATTAAACATGTTCCTTGAAAAGCATGGCTCTTCAAATGCCTTCATATTCTAAATATGACATAAAATACGTAAAAATCGGGGGGGGGGATTTTTTCGCCATGTGCTCGTGTAGTCCCATGTACATCATTCTGTGTACAGTACTTGTAACTTTGCCAAGATTTGGCCAAATTTCTTATCATTTTGATGATTCCAGAACCTTGCAATACACACGAATACTTTTATACTAGATGATCAACCTTTTCTGATAGATTCCACATCGTTTCTTTCACAATGCAATCACATGACCAGAACTCAACTTTATCTTTAAATGGATTACCTAAAATCTTATGTTGAATCATTTTCATACAGTTTCTTTAAAGATTGTCAATATTCTGAGGTAGATTGTACCTTCTAATTCTAAGATGGAGGCCTGAGTGTGTCTTTGAAGCTGTTCGATAAAGCCATGATACACGAGAATCCTGCCAGCGTGCAGCTGGATGTGATGGAGCACTTTGCTGTCTCCTGGCCCCCAGGACTGCCCCGGTACACTCTCCTCAGGTTCCGAAGCCTCTGTGCGTTGTAACTTGAGAATACTTTCCAGGCGATGGGCCAAACCTGCAGCCTGCATCGGTGCATGGTTATGTGGGTCGAGTGACAAACTCTCCAAGACTTGAAGTATCAGGCAAAGGAATTGCTACACATCAAAAGAGAAACAAACATAGGTTCTTATTGGAGATCATCACTTTCTATTGCGTTTTTATTGTCCTCTACAATATTCGATATGCGCATGCGCACAATTTAATCCTGGCGCAAGGGGTTTTCCCCCTTTCTCCGGCGACACGCCTATCAACAGAGCCAGTTGCCTCCAACCATCTGCGATCGACTTTGACAGTTCTGGATATTAACCCATTTTGAGGGTATCACTCGAAACATTATTAAAGAACTGTGAAATCTTCCTGTTTGGATACCTGATTAGTCATGTGAATATTCTGAATAGTCAGACGAACAGTTATGGATAATTGTGCTTACATTTAGTTTGTATTACACGTCTTCCAATAGGAATGAATGCATGAATAAATAAATAGATTGACTTGTTATTTCGTAATTCAATGTATTTATTAACTGAATAATAACAATTTAACAATTAATATGCGTACATTTGCTGCTTTAGAATATATCATAATGCATTTTGTGAAAATATGAAAATTTACTTCAGACTTCCAACAAGTGTAAACATTGTACTGTTTAATGGTTTACTCTTATTTTTTAACCAGGTTTATTATATTTTTCCTCATAATTCGTCCTGCTATACAACAACAGTCTGCATAAATTAAGTAGAAAATACAATAGGTAGCAAAAAAAGGGCCTGCGTAATAGCCAACAGAACCTCTCCTTATCGTATATATAGCGGCTAGTACAAAATGTTTCCTTAATAATTTATGAACGGACTATCGGACATAATTTCGACACGGGCTGTTCCTACATTAGAATTAAGTGATAAAAAGCATACAATATCACAGCTTCCCCCTCGGTTGTTGCACTATGTAGGATTGCATTCCGCCTTTTAGTGAAATTTCGGCATGGAAGTATTAAAAAAGAGATAGAAAATTTAGATTAACCACGTCGCTTCCCAGATGGTTTTCGGATTAAATGTAATTTCATCTTTTTTTTAAAATTTATTATTATTTGTTATTTNGGGGGGGGTATTCCAACCCCTTTCCACCTTCCATGCATTATACCCCCATAGCTGTTCAAATGGAACAAGCACAAACTGGTGATTAAGTCAGCTATGAGCTGTTTATCCATAGAGCTAGGAGATTTTGTTAAGGTATTAAAATCTAATATATAATATAGCTGAATTTGGTCAGCATGTTCAGAGAGGGTTAGCTGAATTTGGTCACCATGTTCAGAGAGGGTTAAAGCAATAGTTGCTCATGAGAGAATATGAGAAGCTGTTCACAAACAAAGCTAGCATAACGTTTTTTAATAAAGGTATGTAAGAGAACATTTTCGCATAATTCAAACAGTTAACCGTAGCTGGTCGTTCACCTGGAGTATTAACAGAGGAGGCTTTTCACATGATTACGTCTAGCATGAAATATTTTCATCACAGAGAAACCATCAAGTTACAACACTTTGTTCACAAAACTAGAAATAGGCTATCACTAACAGACGCTAGCTATTTGGATTAGGCAAACCCAATTAGTACGTAAAGTGATATTAAATGGGATCCTAAGGGGCTGATCTCATGTCACCAATAAACATCAAAATAAGTAAAACTATAAGATCACTCCACTCTCTTAAAGGTAAATATTCAAAGATAATTAAATATCTGTGTTAGTTGTCGATTTATGTTAATGAACCTTTACCACTGACGTTATCGGACCCAATGAATTGTCTACAGAACCATAAGGAGCTCTCGTTATATTCATCGGTGATATAGATCCAACCCTAACTGTTTATGTTACACTATGGGAGATGAGATGAATACCACACGCGCTCATCTCGCGTGTTTGTGCACTTTTTTGAGCAGACGATGAAAAAATAAAATCACCTGTACTTTCCATTATGAAACCTGAAAGATTGCAACCTCTGCATCTATCTGTCTGATTCCTGTATGGCTTGTCGTGTTTTCATCTGTTTCGGCTGTTATAATTTATGTGCTCTTGCTGTCATGTAATTTTGTCAGGAATATAATTCCTCCTTTGAATTAATATATTTGTCTTAAGCCTATCAACCTTCGACAAGTTCATTAAACCATAATGAATAAGAGAACATCGATTTGGATCTATGCAGATTTCTGGGGTTCGCCTTTTGGGCTGATAAAAAACACTGAACACAGTTTCAGAATGCTCAATTTTATTGTAAGAGTAGTTGGATGGCCTTACAATTTTAACTAATACCTACCTATATTCAGAAGACATTTAAAATATCTTATTTCCCTTGATTAATTACACCACAGTATTTTAATTTATGGATATAACTTTCACGCTATAATTATTTGCTTGATAATTGGAAAACCATGATTTGAATAATTATGCAATCTCACGGACAATAACATACACTTAAATTACCAATATAAAAAATGGAATAGTGAAATGTCCATAACTATTGCAGGGCTCCAATAAAACATGTGCTCAATGTCAGTGTAACCTGTTTAAAGAATCCCTATAGTCACATTTGTCTGTGTATATTCAATAATGTCGGACTTAGTTATGTATGGCTGCCATGGCAAATAGATGAGGATGATATAGACGGGTAGATTTCAAAGCAATCCATCAAACATTATGTATGTTTATGACCTTGTCAGTGACCTTGTAGGTTTCACTGCATTAATCTTTGAAACAAACCAATGACGTAAGTTGGTGCTGTGGAAGCCGTTGGCTTATTAATCACCGTCAATAAAGCTTATGAACACTCTCAATAATTCTCCATACATGACTGTATGTGACATGAATATTGTATGATTCTCAATGTAAGAGGAGCAATGAGAGCGGCCTACCACTGTTTCTAACCAAGGGGTTCAAGTGCATGAATTAGACTGGGGTTATGGGTTGTACTTTAGGTGTATCATTAACTGCTCTATCCGTATAATGATATGTTTGAATAATTTTTTTCATTATCATTTTCGTAACGTGAAAAACACATGGACTTTTATAATTCAATTGGTTTTCTGTTTGTTTGTTTGTTTGTTTGTTTTTAACGTGGGTGTCTTGTACCGCCCAATTGCTTTTCGCGCCTTCCTACAAGATCATATTGATTTTCCGGTTCTAGTGACATAAAGTGACACGTAACTATGGTATAAATTTCAATTTATAAACCACACGTAAATAAGTCAAAACTGGAGGCATGGAATTCGTAAATGACTGTTAGGCAGCGTAGCGGAAAATATTGACCGGGCAAGGTACAGAGCAGTTAACAATGGTTACATACCGTGAGACATGAGCCTAGACGGGTCCATTTCCTTTCACTCTACAAATGGATACACTTTGAGGGGTATATTTGTTAAAATGTAATTCCTCTTTTTAAGAATTGGCACAGGTAATACGGTATATGAAACAAATATTCACTGCTTATTTTCGGGTAACGGTTATACTATAGCTCCTCGGTGTTCTTGAAACTGTACTATGCACCTCGACTTCGTTTCGAGGCAGCATACCGTTTCGAGATCGCCTTGGTAAATAGTTTTGACCATTTACCTCAAAGCAGTCAATATTTGTATAATAAATCGTAAATAATATTCGTTCTGTTTTCTTACCTTGTCTCCTGTTGGTTCTAAGACGTTTAACAATCTATGAAGATGCTCAACTCGAACAAGTGCTCTCCGAGTACTCGGTAGACTAGCGATGGTAAGCAGTGCTCGAGCAGATAGAATCCTAGCTTGTCGTACAGGATCAGCACTGTTAGTCTTGGGTTTATCGGTTGTGATGTGTGGACTGTCTAGATTGTCATCGTCAGATTGGGATATCCGAATCCCAGGAATGGATGTAGTTGGGAATCCTTTAGCTTTACAGTCAGTCTTCTCCCGAGGTTTGGTGGGATGTATGTGTAGTTTGGTGTTAGATACAGGCGTGGTGGGTGCAATGCCTACGGTTTGGATGCATTCTAAGAGTAAGTTAATATCTAACGAAGAAAGCAATCGTAGCGCAGCTTGAACGATGGGTTGGTTGGAATCATCCCGGTGTCCATGTGAGGTGTAAGATGTCCTATGGCTGAAGACACCTCGTCTACTACCTGGACCAGCTCTAGGGGTCATAGTCATCTCAGTCTCTGGTACATGACGACAGATCACTGATTTGAGTTGAGCGATACGGTCATCACGTGCAACCACCTGGTTAAGAGTAGTCAACACTGCTGACAAGGAAGTCGTCTGGAATGTAGAAAGATTGTCCTTGTCAACTGCACTCTCGACCTGAAGGTATTTGGATTTCTCTGCAGACTTTGGTGAGAGCGAGTCCTGTTTAGGTCCAATACTGGATGAAGATTTCCGTCTGAAGCTGTTACGTAATGATTGCACGAAACCACCCCTCTTGGGTGATTTAGGTTCCGAGTGTTCGAGAGAAGATGGTCCGTCTTTAGCATCCTCTGCATTTTGACGTGAGAGACCTAACCTCCTCTGTGCTGTCTGTTGATCACCCATCATTAGGAATGTCTCTAGCACTTGATTGTAGGATACTATAGCTGCTAGACGTACTGAACCTGAGGCAGGAAACAGTAACACAGCCAACTTGCACAAGCTAGCCAAATGCTCCCAGCTCTCCTCCCTTTGAGCAGCTCCATATGGCACTTCAAACAAGAGGCCTTCCTCCAAGTCTTCCTTTATCAACTGTAAACAAAACAAAAAATGATAAAACATTAATATATATCTTCTCAAGTAGACAGGGACTATTCCCTTGGTTGATGGAAGCCCTTGAGATGTCTAATCACCTAATGCAGCATCACAACTTATCGTAATCTATTCGACATGCTAGGCCCAGGTAAATTGAAGGCTGTTTACCCACAAATCCCACATTATGCATGAGCTAAGAAATTCCCACTGTAAATTATCAAGGAGTACGAAGATCGTAAAGTATCAATTTGTAAATGAAGGCTGGATTTCGAGTCAGAGTGAGTCGCATCATGTATCATACTAAACTAAATTTCCCCTGGAAATGGAGGTGAGCGTGCTCTTGATTTGGAACCTTCCCCC
>BEXV01000692.1:122163-136550 GCA_003118195.1 Hemicentrotus pulcherrimus
CCCCCCCCCCCACACACACACACACACTCAATCAGCTCATGGTTTCATAATTGCGCCCCCCCCCCCTTTCCCGGCGACAAATATTCCTTCTGCTATTGTAGTTTTTATTGTCTATCGACTAAGTGCACGTCAGCAAAGGACTTAAAGGTCACGATATTTGGGCGGCTGTGATAAGAAGATATCCTTACATTTGAGTATTGTATCGTCCACACTGACATATTTCATTGGTTGATGTTGTGCCAGTTGGTAGTGTGTGCTTGTCCCATAGGCGTTTATCTGGCAGATGTCGACCAAACGCACCAGGAAAGCGAACGTTCGTTAATAGACAGACTATGTGAAACCTACTCACGTCTGGTGAACGTCATTTATTATTAAGACGACACGCGACAAATGCAAGTCGAACGCTGAACCAGAAATTTGATATTTTAGCCGTAACGCGTGCAATATGAAGCGTATAGTTTTTGCTTCTTCTTTTTTGGTGTGCTTTCCAAGGGGAAAAAATTTACTGTGATGGTATACTGACGTGACTTTGGCTTTTGAGGGTGCATATTTGGCATCTAAACTTAAAGTGTTCATATCATCGATAAGCTCCTTTCCCAATGGACTCGCAAGAATAAAAAGAACTTGACATTAACATTATTTTGTTGCAATGTATGTCGGATATTAAACATAAGTAATACAAATTTACGTAGAATGTTAAATTTTTATTTTAAAGATCTCGACTTGTATTTGTCGATCTAAGCCCCGTAAGAACTCCTTAAGTTTAACCTTCACAAAATGGAAATGATAAACACCCCCTCACAAACAAGTGTATTTTATTGCACATATTACGGTGACGCATGTAATAACATGTTCCAATTAAATGGCACTTTCTAAAAGAATCAACTTATCCTCGATAAGCAATATAGGGCAAAGATGTCATTTGAGAGGGGGAAAGCACTGAAAGCTGTACGTACTTGTCAGGGAACAGTCCTTCAATCTTTAACAAAATTTGTATTGGACCTCCCGTTCCTCCCCCTTCAATACC
Source organism: Hemicentrotus pulcherrimus (assembly GCA_003118195.1). NCBI lineage: Eukaryota > Metazoa > Echinodermata > Echinoidea > Camarodonta > Strongylocentrotidae > Hemicentrotus > Hemicentrotus pulcherrimus. The sequence continues at coordinate 123,191 of BEXV01000692.1, forward strand.
CGCTCCACTTCCCTTCCCCTCTCTCTTTCACCTCTCTCTTTCCCTCACCATTCCACACATCTCTCTACCTCCCCACCCTCTTTCCCCATCATCATTTCAATCGCCCACATACCCGTTGTCCAATTTAGTATGGATAATGAAAGACAGAGAGTTTATCAATTGGATTCATTTGTGATTTGACAATAACCATAGAGGTCTCGACATACGTCACTGGGCTATACTGAGAGTAACATGATATAGTCGGCAAGGAACGTTTAAAGACTCAGTGTTATGAATGTGAGTAGGAGTTAAAGGATTCAAGAACAATAATTTAGATTTATTTCTTTTTCTGCTCGTTTTTCGATTCAAAGTAACAAATTTTCATCCTTCAAGAGAAATGTCAGATAATCATGGAGTTAAGGGGACTGTGTAAGATTATTTTGTGAAAGGAGAAAACTAGACTAAAAATAATGAAGGCCTCCAAAACCTATATTTAGACAATTATATAGGGCTATAAAGTATAAACTATTTTTCTTTTAATCTGTTATATTTGTTTGGTTAAAATTAAAGTGCCTGTAGTAATACAGTTTTTAAATTTTTCTTAGTGCTTTTTTGGACTTTTTGTTTTATAACTTGAACCCTTGCATTTTTCATAAATATCATATCTTGAGCTAATATTTTCCTACAGTTTGATCAAGAAGAAAGCCAATCTTACCAATGTTGGCCGATACCAACATAGTTTTGCCTGTTCTTCTGGTCGGATTCTTAGTGGGTGTATCTGCTTCTGTAGTAATCTGTACATGTTCTTTCATCGAACCAGCTGGTGTTCCTGCTACAGACACAGCTACTACACATGGAGATGGCTGATCAACCGGATCACAATCACTGTCTCTTGAATCTTCACGAGATTTACGTCGTCTTTTCGGCCAGCCCCAGAAGCTCATCTTTCGTCCGGCGCGTGATCTCGCCTTCTCTTCTTCGACATCGTTATCGTTGGAAACACAAACCGTCGCACGTCGATCCTTTTCATTGGTGTTCGGTGACCGTGATCGTGCGACACGAGCAACAAACCTTGGTAAAGCCATGAGACCAGATGAATGCTTTCTACTGTCACGCAGAGGTCTGATCCGAACACGTGGCCCATCTTCACAATGCAGATGAAGATTGTCAGGAGATAAAACATCAAGGTGATCGAGGAGAATCCTTCTTTGAAGCTTTCGCAGACGAGGTGCTAGATCTACAGGTCGGATACCATCCTTATCATGGGTCAAGATACTAGAACCATGAACAAGCAACACTTGAGCACATTCCCATCTTTGATGAAATCCTCGTGCAGCCACGTGTAGAGGTGTACAACCATCACTGTCGGTTTGGTCTGGTAAAGCACCATATCGAAGCAACATGCGGACAATGACAGCACTCGCGTTATGAACAGCGAAAAATAAACTGGGTCTATCTAGATAAGCATCGTCAATGTCCACGTAGCCGTATCGACCATTTTTTGGAGAACCTGCCTCATCTGACGCTCCACTTTGAAGTCGACTGTACCTGCATCTACCCGAGAGGCAAGGATCTATACCACGCTTCAGTAGCAGTTGAACCACGTCTAGAGACCCGTGTGCAATAGCAAGATGGAGGGCATTCTTGAATACCAAAGGAACATGATCTTTGAGTTCCACAGGTTCTTCCTCTTCTGGTTCAGGTGTGACCCTTACATCTTGGAACTTGTTGATAAGAGCAGTGCTCTGCTGTAACAGAACTTCTACCTGTAGACTGTCGCTTCTACTTCGCCTGTGTGGTTGTGGTGTTGAAGGTGCAGTCGCTGCTTCAGGGCCAACATTGAACAACTCATAATGGCGATCAAGAACCTCCGTCACACTCTCCACATTATTCCTTTGGATGGCGAGCCGAAGAAGCTGCGCATCTGCGAGAACGGTACCAGGTGGACTCTCGACTTCACCAACCAACAATGACATATTGATCGTCAGGGCTGCTATGCAAGGGATACTCTTCAACTTGGGGAGGGAGAACTTGCGGAACTTGCTTGGTAGCTTGTTGTTTGGTATACCAAACCTTCCTGCAGGCTTCGGATGAGCCAATCCAAGCGGTGAGCCAAAGCTAGGAGAGCCTAGAGGATAGTGATCTGCACCATGCGGTGGACCTTCTTTGGTCAAAGAACTAAGACGTCGACCGATGGCTGTGAGTCTAGGAGCTGCTTCCTCACTAGGCTGTAAACTCGCCCGTCGACTTCTGGTCGATTTTAGCACGGCTCCTAGACCAGATCGTGACCGTTGCTTCTCCATCCGACGACCAACAGCCTCCACCAGACGTCGGGCCTGGGCAAAAAAATAAAAGAATATAAAAAAATACTAATTATCAAAATAATGTAAAACGTGAAGTCTTAAAATCCCGAAATGCCCATGTCATTCAATTGTTTTTCTCCATTATATATCGATGTCATTACTTCTTTTATAATTTGATTAAAGCGAGCCCGATCTACATTAATTACGATTTTTCTCTTTGGTTTACTCAACATAATTAACCACTATTTTCCATCTCTATCCTGTTCGTTTATAAACAAATTAATCATGTTTCTGACGAGGGAATTGATTTCCAAATCTACTCGGTGTTCAACTCATTTTGAACAAAATGTTAATTAGCTAACTTTTGCACGAACAGATAATTCAATAAACGAAACTGTTCGTACCAGACAAGTTGGTTTGATTTGACTTTTTTAACGGGTTCATTTTGAAGAAAGAAAAAAACTACCGCCAATTGCCTCGTTGTGTTTTTGGTTTTATTTTCGTTGAATCAATTGAAAAAGTGTATATAACTAAATCATTTCAAAGTTATGAACAAGCTCGCAACACTATATGCAATTACCTTCGCCGACATGCTATCTTCGCGGGTTTTTCTAAGTAATATGCATAATTACTGTACAGCTCTATGGAGTTAGTAAACATAAAATAGAAAGATAGAGAACGGGAATAGAAGGTTATGTAAAGGAGAAAGTGGGACAAGGACAAAGACCATGGAAGGAAGAGTCTAACGGATAGAGGAGCTCAAGGAATTCTAAAGGACACAAATCCATGGAAGAGTGACAGCGAGAAATTGAGACGTACACCTATTAAATGATTGAGATGTAAACTATATTGCCAATAGCTGCGTCAAAGAATATATAACCAAAGATGTCACGCGTGTAGATTCATCCGTCTGAAACCAAAGGTATTTCATTTGAAACATATTTTCGGTTGAATTCTGCATATATTTTGCTGAACCATTATGCATTGTAAGAAACAATACAAACATTTCGAATTTAACATTCTAAATATCAACTGAAAAATAACTTGTTATGTATTTATTTTAATGCTTGTTAATGTATCTACATGATTTATTGTGTTTGGTGTTCAACCAGACATTGACCCCTTTAATAGGTCATGTTGAAGGGCAATGATGAGAGCAAAAGAGGTTCGCGAGTCGTTCAAAGTCGTCCTAAAAAGTACAGAAGAAGACAAATTAAGCGCTATTGCAACGTCCTAAGAACGTGCATTTACGGGGAAGGATTCTACAGAAACATCGTCGGGAGAGAAAGAGAGGGGGAAATCGCGTGGATCTCAGGGAAGAATAGCAGAAAGTAATTAGACAGAGAGAAGAAAAATTAAGAGAGAGGGAGAGAGAGAGAGAGGAAGAAAGAAAACAGAGACACACATCAATGTAAAGGCTACGAGAGGGTGAAGACCTACGTGACATAGAAGGGGGGAAGGTAGAGAGAGAGAGGGGGAAGACAGAGAGAGAGAGGGGAGAGAGCGAGAGAGAGAGAGTCAGAGAGAGAGGGAGAGAGAGAGACGTACATGTACATGTACGCAGAGAATAAGAGAGCAGGAAGAGAGTAATGAGGTATAATGATGTTGGGAAAGAGAGAGAGAGAGCCATGGGGAGAAAGTTTATGTGTGTGTCAAAAAGAGGTTTCGGTCAATACTGGACGTCGGATCGAAAGCAGAATAATTAATGATTATTGATTTGGCGTGACATTCAAAAACGTCAATGCCGTTTCGATTAAGCTACGCTCACTGATAATTGGACTCAAATTTGACTGGTTGAGCATGAAATAATGGATAGACCAAAGCTGTTTACCCCACATTCTCCTAAAATAAGATTGTTTGTTAATGTAATAATTATTTTCTACACAAATTAAATAATAATTTAACCTATAAATGGGAAAAACTGGAAAACAAAATCTACAGTATAAACGACATCACCATTTATGACCTATCAAGAATACATGTACCTCATGTTTAACTTATCATCGGTTATTTAAACAATTACTAATGGAAAGATAAGTACATCCAATGATAGTGTTTTACCAACAAATTTGTTCTTCTTTCTAATTGTTTTTTATCACAATAATGTTAACACCTTGATTGGTTGACTACTAAAATGCTTTATAAGAAACGGTAATTGTTATTATAACTATCATTTCGCATAAACCACGTAGAGCGTTGTACCGGAGAAAATAATAATAATTCTGCACTCTCTTTTTTACTGAAGTATTTTTTAAAGATATTATACGTGTAAAATACAGTATGTAATGTTTGCCGATATCTACTTCCATCGATACGACTATCCGATAATTAATATTAATCAATAATAATAATAATTTATTAATATTATCGTTATCATCAACGTCACTGGTAACTAATCATATTATTACTCATATCACGTTTATGATCGGGTTTCTCTCTATTTTCTATTCTTCTTCAACTAATTGTGGATTCATTAGAGACTCCATAGTCGGGACTCTATTTTCTCATGCGAAAACAGCTCCATGGCGTCTCTTCGCATTCCGTAATAGTTTTTAAGGGTTAAGCAAGGGTAAACGATCTAAAAGATTAAACCTTTCTTTCTTTTATCTTTGCCATGAAGGATCCATCGAGTTTCAGTTTCTAGCTTTTAGATTGATCTAAGATACCTACGCATGTCGCTTCACCTACTCTTTTCTCATGCCTGGCTTCCCGATTCTCTACAAAGCACATCCGAACCCCTCCAACTAAATAACTAGGTCAATTGCTTGTCCCTCATGCCGCTGAACATGGCTTCCATGCAGTCCCAGTCATGCTAGACTTTTACCTAAGGCTAAGGGGGTGACGAAAATCGAATAGAGCTTGAGTTTGTCTTCCAGTCAAATTTAATCTTACATTTCTTGAAAATGACGATGCGAAAAGTCTTGTACCTCGAGTACATGATCATTACATCACTTTAATTCTCACTTCTCTTCCATTGTTTTGGTAAAATAAAGGAGAGAGGGACAAAGAAAAAGTAAAAGAAAAAGAAGAAGAATAGGAGAAGAAGGAATGGTGTAACATGTTGTGTCATACAGTAGATAGATGGAAGAATATCTTTCTTCAATCATGGACCTACTAATCTCATCCAGTCATAAAGGAACCTTTTACTTTTTTGTTAATGTATGTAAAATAGTTCCCTTGATGCATCGATAGCAAGGACGTCTCTGATTATCCAACGGTGATAGGGGGAGAGACGGAGGAATAGATGAGACACATAGCACCAGAACAAAGTGAGTATTAAAGAGAGAATAACAGTTTGACTATACAGTTACAGATAGTATCTTACCCCAGCTTTGAATATAGAGGTACAGTGTGAGAAACTAAAAGGGCAGAGGAGGGGGTAGAGGGAGAGGGGAGGGGAGATAACGGTTACCAGAAAGAGAGAGACCAGAAGGAGAAGAGAAAGAGACGCATGAGGGCGATAATGGATGTGGGCGGTAGAGAAGATAGATGATACACCTAAACCGACATACTACCCCATGACAAGTTACTATTCTTAAGGGGGAGACTTCTCTAATACTTATAAGATTGCCTGTGTTACCCGGTCTTAAGCGATATCTAGTCAATAATTGGATCACTTATACCAAGGTGTAATAACGTGGGATATCTGATTCAAGATGGGATGCGTGGATCCTTCAAATCATCTCATGGGACTCATTTGTATCTGTATCTCAAAGCATGTATTTGACGTGTTGATTCTGGAGAGACCGGAGGCATGGATTGGACATGTATTAGGCACGTGACGGAGGAATTCACAGTTGAACTCCATCTTCATTGCTCTAGTCATTATCATTGTGTTGTAATGATTGCAAACAAGATCTGCACATTCTTCTTACTATTATCGTATAATCAGGCCTAAACCAATAGCAGAAGAGGCATTGTTTCCCTTACTAAAGGCAACATTCTTTTCGGTTTATAGGCATTTTAAGAAACTGTATACATATTTGTTCATAATGTGTGCATGTTTTTCAATTATTCCCGCTTTGGCTCGTTCATATTATTCTTTCGATATTACATACATTTAAGTCGATATTACCCATCCTTACTGTTAAATTTCAGGTCATATTAATGATGACTCAGACGCAAGGGGCGCTAGATAGATAAGCAACCATTGAAATACACGTTTGGCAATCATCATGCCTCCAGGCTGAGGTCGAACTGATAACGCTTTAGTTTCTTCCGTAATTCTTATCAATCAAAAGATAAGGAGCACTATCTCAAGAAATTAATGATAATTTGACTGTTTTTGTTTTCTCTTCCAATATAATGTTTATATTTAATATATAAATCAAAGTGTCCATTCATAATGGTTCAAGTATAGTCTTCAAGATTCCAGAAAATGTTCAACTTCCTGAGAGGTTAAAAATTGTGTCACATTTTATTGTGTGTTATAATGTATGTGGAAATGCAACGACCCCTTGATCAAAAGTCAAGAGCTATGATCATAATCGATTGAGAGCTGCTTGCGAATTGGATTTAACTGCACCACACTGCTGTATTTGTTTGGTTTACTTTTTAGAATACAATAATCTGGTTCTATTCTACAATTTATCGAATCCTCTCTTACTCTTTTTCACCCTTCCCCTTCTCCAATTCTCCTCCACCTGTCCCTTGTACCTCTCACCGTTTAGTTTCTTCCAATTACTTTCCCCTCTTAAGTCCCTTCCTTCCCTATCTCTCCCTTTCTCTCTCTCTCTCTCTCTCTCTCTCTTCCTTGGTTAAATCCTTTAAATCCCGACCATGTTATTCACCGAGGATCTTGACTCGGCTGAAAACCCAATCCGATCAATTTACCACAGTCCCTTGTCCATTAGGCTCGTGCTATCCGAAACCATCAAATGCATATACCTGCCGTCTGTAACAAATTTATTGTATTAAATTCCACATGTAATGTAGTAGGTCTTTCTACTTCCATGAACGTTTATGAACCATGTAATAAGTATGCATCCGTGTACGATATATTGTTGCCGTGTATATCAAATAATAATAAAATAAAAATAAATAAAAATAAATAAATTTGATAGGATTATCGACCTAATTACCATGGTGTACTATAAAAAAGCATAAAGTGGGTATATAGACAAACTTGATCAAGCTGTGAACCGTAATCAAACGTTATTACATTGCCATGTGTGATGTGTGATGTGTGATGTGACCAAATTGCATTCATATGCATAGCATATCTACATCTATTGCTAATAAGCTTTATTATATGTAAATATATTTTTTACATTATCAGAGGAAGGAGTCATTGAACTTGAGTATTCAACTTAACTTAACGATAACTTCAAGAGTCCGAAGAAATGAATTATAGTATGGAGAATCATACACGTCTTTATATCAAAATCCATCTTTGGTCATGAAAGATTCCTAATATACATTTACGTTCTAAAACTCTTCCGAATAGAACATGTTTTGTAAATAAATAAATTATGATCTGACATAAAAACCAGATAAATGACTGAGCTGAGCTGTCTAGAAGCTAAAACTGATCTTTCCCAGCCAAGCAATAAAACATAATTATAAAAAAAATCAATTTTGCTCAAGGATTTCTGAAATTCATCGCACTTCAGGTGATAACTGTAAAGATTTAGCTGGCAAACAGCTCGTCTTGTTAGTTATTTGGATGCAAGGTTGGGCTATTACTCTTGTCAAATCAATATATTTCTCTTCAGTCCTCTGCCTTCACCTCATTTTCTCTCTCTCTCTCTCTCTCTCTCTCTGTGTCTATCTATCTCTCTCTCTCTGTCTCTCTCTTTCTCTCTCTGTTTCTATCTATCTATCTATCTATCTCTGTCTCTCTATGTCTGTCTCTCATTGTCTCTCTCTCTCTGTTTGTCTCTCTGTGTCTCTCTGTGTATCTATCTGTATATCTTTCTATCTTTAACCCCCTTCCATCCCCCTTTCTTATATTCCTGTAATGTCTGTGTTTTAATTTAAAGTCACATAGAAGTCAGCTCTCATGGGGAATTCGACACCGTTCGGNCTTCGGCTTTATAACTAAAAAGATCATAGGGGTTTTCTTTTCTCCCAAGTTACATTAAGCGATGCCGTGTTGAGAGGTTCTCGTTAAAACTATGGGCAAGAGGTGACGCCAATAGTCTTATTAGAGTCATCGATATAATAAATGTAATAAATAATAGGATAAAAATTGATCTGTAATGACAAGTCAAAGGCAGAAATAGTACTTGTTTTAAAACAAATCATATGATATACTATTCTAGTGTATAAAAGAATAATTTCTTATAAACTTTGAAGTAAGAAAAAGAAAAGAAGAGGAAACTGGTCATGGATCATATAGAACGTCTGTTATGATTACAAAAGCATAGTTTTGTAATGTGTGGATGAGTAGTGATTACTACCAGAGAGGTTTCCTCATGCAGTTTTGAGGATGGGATGGCGCTATATAGAAAGATGTCAACATGCAAAATGATCATATCGCACGCATACCTAAGCAGTTATCTCGTCTAATTTGAATGGATAAACCTTACAATTTTAGAAATTTCCATTTTTTTTTTCTTTCTAAGAATTTTTTCTATTGATTTCTTATAAACTTTTTACGATATTCGTCTAAAATTTCGCAAATTTAAATAAATGTACGGATGTAACAATATTCTATTTTCATGCACAATACAATTCCTTTAATTCTAACTTGAAACTAAGAACTAGCACTTGCGAAGCTCAAGACAAATGCGAGTATGTGACTGCGTCTACTATGTGCCTCAATTTAGAATAGGAAATGGATGGAATTTTTCCTGACATTATCATGATGAAAAAGAGACCATAATCAAATGTCAACTGACGACTATGATTTTGACCTACTAGGTCCAAAATATAATCGGATCATCTTCCGATAGTAATACTGTCAACATGTTTGAAGCTCATACCTCAAGAAGTTCTTGACATATTGTGATAACAAGGGTAATGCCTCTAATCAAATACAATTATATAAGATATATCGCGATAATGAGGTTAATACCTGTAATTTTACTAATCTATCCCGATGACCTATGACATTTGACCTTCTTACCCTAAAAGCTAATCAGATTGTATTCATACGGTACTACATACAAGCACAAGAATTTCAATTTCATGTCCCAGGTGGTTCTCAATATTATGGTGATAATGAGGCTATTCTTGAGATATCGAGATAAGGAGAAAGCTGGACGGACGGACGGACAGCATGCAAACATAATACCTCCGGCACTACCTTCAGTGGGCGGAGGCATATAAACTACTAGCAATTTATATAAATTTAAGAGCACGAACTTTCTGCTGTTGGCAGCACATATGTAGTGATTCAATCAAGGCAAATTGTAGTGATGTAATTGAAATATCATGAGACCTCTTTTTTTACGTGCACTTAGTAAAAAGATTAAGTATGGTTTCCAAAGTATCCTTCATTTGAGCTCAAGGCTTCATTTCATACCGCCATAATTACGTAATATTTATATAATATTCAGTGAGGCCGAATAACGTGTAAACGTCATATTCAACTTTAATCATGAAATTATTCAGAATCGTCAGTAATGGTATAATGACAACTAAACATATAGCATGTTCATGGATCTGAAATTAAAAATAAAAACAGATTTCATGGAATTCCCTTGACGGATGTCCAAATAAAAAACCACACAAATTCGGATCATAATGTGAAACCTCTCTACAGAAATATCTGATTGTGTGTTTTTGCTACACCTTCAGTTGAATACAATTATGAATTAAGGCATTATGGGAAAACAGATTTTTGTTTAAAGTGATGTTCAAAATTATTTGAAGAGGACGAACACGTATTTGTTGTCTCATTTTGGCCAGCAACGGTTATCAAAGCAATTAAATCATGTGAGAAACCAAGTGAAACATTTACAACAATGCAATTAGTTCTGCCTACAAATTTTGTGTGCGCGTTTTGCTGAACGAATTTTTTAAAAATATAGAAAAGGAATTCAAACGAAGCATATTTTCATTTAAAGCACTCAATAACGTCACTGTTGCACGTTAACAACCATTATTTTTCAAGCATATTAGAAATTTCATGTATTTGATTGTGAAAACTGTAATACCAAATTGATTAGATACCTCTGACAGCCTCACCTGTCGATCACTTCCCGACATTCTCCCCCTTTCCTATCCCCCTTTCGTCCCACTTTCTCCACCTCCCTCTCAGTCGATCTCTCTTTCTCTTAGTCTTTCTCTCAATGTACCCCGCCTCTCCTACTCTCTCTCTCTCTCTCTCTCTCTCTCTTTCTCTCTGTCTTTCCGTCACACTCGTCTCTATTTTTCCACTCTTCACAATCTTATTTATCTCTTATTCCTTGCAATCATTCCGTATTTGATTTCACAATACAGCCTGATCAGCATAAAAGCACCTTTGGGCTATACATGTCAATCAACAATTTGTCTTTATCATGTATTCCCACATTATACTAATTGAGGGTGGGCATGAGGGCTTGCATAAGACAAAAGAACAATTTTCAATCAACAAATTCACCTTAAGTGACATTCTAATCATTCTCACCTTTTTCCCTACGGGGTACTCGTCTTGTGGCTAAAAACAGAGAGGAGTATCAATTTCGTGTTTGTTCTTAATTTATAAAAAAAAAGGAGTTCGGCTGATGAATAATATCGATGAAGGAGTGTATAATATAGCACCAATGGCCTTGTCGAAAGATACTATCTGACTAGCAATTTGACGTAGCCATTTATGTCAAACCATTAACATCACATTTACTCTCTAAACATTAAAATGATCATCATATTTCGCTTAATCTCACACCCAGATTATGATTGATTTATTTGTTAGTGTAAGAAGCATAAGTCGGGCCCTGTCGGGGTATGTGAGTTTAGTCATCATAAGTCGGGCCCTGTCGGGGTATGTGAGTTTAGTACTCATAAGTCGGGCCCTGTCGGGGTATGTGAGTTTAGTACTCATAAGTCGGGCCCTGTCGGGGTATGTGAGTTTAGTACTCATAAGTCGGGCCCTGTCGGGGTAAGTGAATTTAGTACTCATATTGGGTAACATTGCCATGAACCTAAATGAAAATCAAATGTAGACCGGGTTATCTAACCAGAAAGAAAACAAAAGGGATTTCTTCTTCATAACGTCCTCGATTCGCAAATTTTGATTGATTTTCTTGCATTCAGTCTGCAGACTTAACTTAGATCGATTCGATGCTAGTAAATACTTTAAGATTAAATGTTGTCCATTGGCGCGTATTTATCAAGATGTTTGTAATCCCCGAGCAAAATCAAATCTAAGATTTACATTCATTATAACATTGATGTAATCCTGAATACGTGTATTATGGCAAAGTTTTGATAATGTCTGTTGATAATTAATATCACAGGCTGGGAAACACTTTAGGGCTCTTTGAACAATTAATCATAGAAGACATTTACAGAGTACTTAGAGTATTCTCATACAAGAGCTGCGCTATATAAATGTGATTATTATCATTATAATTATTATTAATTTCATTATTCTTATTATTTTAACTGTTATTAATTGAGCACGCTATTGTTTTTACGGAAAGTTTTTTCTATAAATTGGAACTCTTGTTTTTGGAAAGTTCACATAAAGAATAAGAACATTTGTCGTTCTGAATACATTCACGCAAAAATACGTGCTTTGATTCTATCCCATATCAAATACAAAGACGAAACCAAACTTATTGCTGTCAATGGTTATATAAAAGACTTTCTCCTTCAGTAAGCCAATTAACAAATCATTGCATGAGTCTTTCTCCTTAAATTAGCCAATTAACAAACTATGCCTATTATATAAATCGTTCTCCTTTAGTTAGCCAATTTACGAACTGTAATAGGATCCCTTTTCCTTTAGTTAGCCAATTAACAAACACTTATGTGAGTGTTTCTCCTATAGTTAGCTAAGTAACAAACTATTATATGAGTCTTTTTTTCTTTAGTTAGACAATTAAAAATCTATTTTATGCCACGACCGTTTAATAAATAGGTACAATACTTTTAATACTGATACTGAAATAATATCACTGAAATACACAAAATTGAAGGTAATTTAACAGGGCAAGGATGCTGTGTGAAAGTGATCGTATCTGACGTGTTTTCACAAGTTGGCCCCTAAAAGGAGAGAGATATATAACCGTCCTATTGATGTAAACAGGCGATATAAAACCTGTTACATCGCTAGAATTTGACACACCAGATTCAGTGCCATTCACCGGGGAGTATAGGCTGGATTATATTACGCTTGAATCACAATCCACTAGGGTACTAGTAGATGTGATATAATAATATATAATGACCTTTAAAAGAAGTGACAAAGATGGTACAGTTTGGGCTGTATTTCATTTTCGGAAAAGAGAGAAAGAGGGAGAGAGAGGGAGATTGTGTGGGTGTGTGCATGTGCGTGTGTGCGCGTGTATATATGTGTAAAAGAGAGAAAGAGGGAGAGAGAGGGTAGACTGGAAAGAAAATTCATAAACCAATAACAATGAGGATCGGAACTTATTCTCTTCTTCGTAGCGTTGTTGTCGTTTTTAAGTGAAAATTTGTTTAAATTAGGTAGATGATATCCAACTATAAAAAAAAAACTATGAACTAAACCATGTGATATATATTTGAGTGACAATATAAACCGTGGTATTTGAACATAATGTCAGTGCATTCTATAAGAATTTAGCTGAAATGTATTCCCCACTATCATTCATAACAATTAGGTTACATGGATTAGACATTTCTGCTTCAAATAACATCTTTGGATTGTCACGCTTCAATATTTTGTTTAAAAATCCCTAAAGTACGATGATCTTTCTCTCATAGTGATAACAAAAAATTGATTAGGTAGAAAGACAAGTTTTAGAGAAGTTAGAATGAGGAAGGGGGTAGGTAAAGATAGACATAACTGAAACCTCGCGGGCGATGTCTACACTCTCGAGATGCTCAACATAAGCACCATGCTTCCAGTTTGTACAACATTGTAAGGTTTTACCCTCTTTTTTTTGGGGGGGGGGGGGGAACCAGGTTTATTTTGGTTTAAACCTTTTTAAAATTTTTCTTTT
>BEXV01000692.1:142051-152747 GCA_003118195.1 Hemicentrotus pulcherrimus
CCTCTCTCTCTCTCTCTCCTCTTTGGCGGTCTGTCTGCTCTCTCCGTTCTCCCTCCTCCATCTCATACTCTCTATTTCCCTGTTTTCCCCCTCCATCTCTCTGTTTCCCGGTGTTTTGTATGGCTATCGGATGAAGCGAGGGAAGACAAGGTCAATAAATACTACGTTCTTAAAGTCAGAAAAAAGACATTTGAGAAAAGCGTAGCTCGCTTTCTACTTCAAGTGTTTTGTGTTCCATATGCTTCTTAACATTGAATCTTAACGGAAATGTCACAGACCAGTAAGAGCTAGAGGAACCTGTAGTCTATTCATTACAGACGCTCTACTTTACATCACGTGTGATGTTTGGACAGATTTTTTTGTGTGTGTCATCTGCTTCGAAATTAAATTTTTATTCAATCACATTAAATGGTATGTTGTCGCCAGAAAGCTGAATTATAGTAGATGATCTATTTTATTTAAATGTATGTATGTTTCTATTTATGTAGGGTGCGAGGGAAAGCGTGTGTATATGTTTGTTTGTAATTTAAAATGATAATGAAAATTTATATTGTAGAATGAAGCAAAATATGTAAATGCCATTCTAAAAATTTGGTCGATAAAATACTATAACGGTTAAGAAATAAGTTTCTTAATACATGTAAATTCTGATATGAAGTCATTAGGGATAGAATTGAGTAATATTGATACTTCTGAGTACGCCGTTTATATCTTTTATGTCCTTGCGATTTTTCAAATTAATCAATACTATGGTGAGGCATTGAATAATGTTTAATACCGAATTGCAAAGTTTTCACAAACATCAGAGGTTTCCGCACGTCCTGTGTTACATAGCATATACAAAATGATACAAGTCATTTACTGGAATGGAAGGTATAAATGGTATTATGTACATATATATACGAACGACAACTCAACTAAGGTCCTGAATAAAAAAAATCAAAGTTGAAAGAAGGCATCAAAATGAAAAGAGAATGGTGGAATTGGGAAAAGTTAAGCAGGAACTTAGGAAAAAGTCGGGAACAGATTAAAAGAGAAAGAGAGGGGAGACGAAGGAGAGCAAAGGGAGGATGGAAAAAGAAGAGTACAAGAGAAGAGAAAGAGGGAGAGAGAGATGGGGTATTGTAATAGAAACACTCCTAGCCCGTATGTGTACTCATTCGATCTTGAACTCTAGCAACTACCACGGCAGAATTTTTTACCAAAAGAAAAGAAGATTGAATAGCATCCTGAGAGTCGTGCACTTTCTATAATCATTTTACCCAGTAAAGAATGGGGATAGATTTCATAGAGTAGGAGAGAGAGGGTATGTATTCAGTCTGTCTGTAGTACTCTCATGTCGATGAATGGAATAAGCTGCGCTCAAACAGAGGTATTCTTATAATCACCAACCTCATTCTATATAATCGGAGATTTAAGAATATTTTACCCGCACTCCTGGGATTCACTTCTGCTCTCAGTGAGGTTATTTTTTATCCCGCAAATAAATCTCTCTCTCTCTCTCTTTCCCTATCTCTCTTTCTCCNAGAGGATGGGAGAGGGTGAGAGAAAGAGACAAGAGAGACATAGAGATAGAGAGATGGAGACATTCCCACCCCCCCCCCTCTATCTCCTTCAAGCAGGTATGCATACTACGAATCATCCTATGTTTTTATCGGTGTTTCCATAAAGTATAGTCTCGAATAACAGCGGTGAGTAGGCCTACATCTGGAGTGAAGGAAAGACTTTGTCTTAAATGTTAACATTGTGAAAACAGTACAAATATTTAATTTTATTGAATATTTCTATTGACTAAAATTGCCAACAAAAATGAAATAAACCCAAATCTGTGATGTGAAGGTCCATCACATACCCTACAGTATTCATGTTAACCATTGTTGTTTCCTATCGACGTACACACATTCCGGGCCAGGGTACATAAATTTGTCGGCACAATAATTGAACCGCCAATGTTGTTTTTCATCGTAATGTGCTATCTTCCTGAGGCACATCCGCGAAATTGCCGCCAATTTGGGGTCTTCTTTACTGATATCCTCCTTAAAGTGAATTTATGATGAACAGTAAGTAAACAAAAAAATATTTTGGTCCATTCTGTTTTACGTTTTTGTTACTGGTTGAAGGATGGAGACCAAGACATAATTTCACGTAAACATCTTTAAGTACAAGTTCGTCGGCATACTTTTAAAACATGTTTTTAATTTCAGACGCGTTTTAATTGGATGTGGGTGAACTTATACCTTTTATGACGGTTACCGTGACACGATGACCTAGAGAGAATACATGCACAATTACCGGTGGATCATTTACCAATACTCATTAACTGTATCCCATAACATTACGAGTAAATCTTACAGATATGCGCCACATAACCTATTATGATAAGAATCTGTATTTATATAGCGCTGAATAATACAAAATTAAAAAAGAAAGAAAATGCTCAGCAAACTTCCTGAAGACATATTGTCTTTTAAACGCATTTCTTCAAGGAAAGTATTTAATCATCATTTCAATCAGATATTGTAACACTATGTGACAGTTAAATATATATGCATGTCGTGGTCTCTCACTTTCTTTCTTTCTCAGTGTTTGTTTCTCATACTCCCAACTCCGACACCTTTAATATCTTATGCACCTTTCCTATAAATTAATTCCTTGACACATTTCATCAACCTCATCGAGGAGATTTGGAGTTAGGGGATGCGCACTGGTACGAATTAAATGTAATATTCAGTTCGGGAGTGAGATTTTGTTTTCAGGGAGAACGTTTACAAATTATTCAGAAATGTTTGGTATTTTGTAAAAGGCAGTTACCTAGTTATTTTGATTTTTTTTTGTTAACAGAAAACTACTCAAAACAAAATATGACAAACCTAGCTTAAAAATCACATATTACTATGAAAGCCCCTAAGAGATACGCATAAACATGCACAGGATTAGGGAGTTAGATTTGGAAAATTATCATGATCAATAACATTAATGAAAGAACATTTGTAAATTATTGAAGGCAGAGAACGCACCTCCCCAGAACTTATTTAATCAACAAACTTTGTCAAGCCTTTATATACCTTTATTGTCTTGGCATGGCATATTATGATATTCAAATCATATTGTAAAATCCATTCATTTTTTATATGAATGGTAAATTCAATACGATTTTAAATAACGGCAAATCTTGACTTTGATCAAGTGAAGAAAAGCAACAGCAACAACTGAAACGGGTTAATAGCATTTCGGTGACAACATGAATAGAAATTTTTATTTTAATTTTTTTGTAACCAAATGTTTTACACTCATGAAAATATAACCGGGGTTTGCGTGCTTGTTACTCGACATCAATGTAAATGTCTTTTTACATTTTTGAGATGTAATCGTTAAGGAAGTTAAGAAGGCCATCAATTAATTAGGCCCGAGACAGGCTGATTGATGACTAATATACATAATCGTCCCTTCGACTCTTTCCACTATATCAGCTGTATAGCATGAACAAGAACATGGATGATATGAATCAGTCGCAAAAAAAGGTAGGATTAATTCCTTTCAAAAGAGATATCGATTTTGAGTGAATGTGAATAACTATATGATAAAGTAGAAATTACAATTGCGACGATGATGATGATGGTGATGAAGATGATGATGGTGATGATGATGATGGTGATGGTGGTGATGATGGTGATAAAGAAGAAGATAGTCCCAATGGTACTGGTCATGATGATTGTAGCAGTGGATTTAATTAAAAATTAATACGATAAAAAATATACTGTAAGGGTAGGGGGGAGAAAACAATGATTTGAGAGGGTAACAGAGAGAGAATCCATACCGAAGAGGAAATAAACGGGTGATTGATAGAGAGATGGACAGCATTAGGAATTTAGTTTACAGCCTAATGTTGCTTTGAAAATTGATTGAGTACTATAAAAAAAAATTAAAAAAATAAGAAAAAAAAGTGCGACAATGTCACCATGCATGTATTTGGACTGGCTACAAAAAATGCTGATGACGGGGGAAATATAATACATTAAAAAGTCTTTAGAGCTCTAAAAGCTTATACATCATGTATTATTGTTTAAAGATAAGCATAAGTATGTTAAAATGAAACGTGTCTGTTATGATGATGGCATCAAGTAGAATCACGGGGGGGGGGTAATTTAAGCAAACGTTATGTTTTAATTGGTGATACAAGCATTTGTTTGCATACAAGTGAATCATATTCCTCAAAAGAAAGCGCTGTATGGAAAGACAACTCTCAGAAATATAAACTACTGAAGACAAACAAAAAAGCATTTGAGACCATGCTTAGAGTGTGGGTTCCAGAGTCAAGGATTGAGGGAGATAAAAGGAGACTTACAAACGATTAAACGTAATATACAGAGAATTTGTCGACAAGAAGAGACAGAGACAAAGTAAAATAATTACGAACACCCCACAATGAACCTCCTAAGAAGACATACCCTGAGGATAATGGATCTAGTTCTGAGAACGTGGTATCGTCACCAATGAGGAGAGATGAAGCAGGGTACATCCAAGCAGAGAGATGGAGAAAGATGAAGAGAATGAGAAACAGAGATTAGAGAAAGAGACAAGAGAGACATAGAGATAGAAAGATGGAGACATATGAAGAGAATGAGAAAAAGATGATGGGAGAGGGTGATAGAAGGAGAGAGAGACGGAGAGACATATAGAGACAGAGAGATGGAGACATATGAAGAGAATGAGAAGAAGATGATGGGAGAGGGTGATAGAAGGAGAGAGAGACGGAGAGACATATAGAGACAGAGAGATGGAGACATATGAAGAGAATGAGAAGAAGATGATGGGAGAGGGTGATAGAAGGAGAGAGAGACGGAGAGACATATAGAGACAGAGAGATGGAGACATATGAAGAGAATGAGAAGAAGATGATGGGAGAGGGTGATAGAAGGAGAGAGAGACGGAGAGACATATAGAGACAGAGAGATGGAGACATATGAAGAGAATGAGAAGAAGATGATGGGAGAGGGTGATAGAAGGAGAGAGAGACGGAGAGACATATAGAGACAGAGAGATGGAGACATATGAAGAGAATGAGAAGAAGATGATGGGAGAGGGTGATAGAAGGAGAGAGAGACGGAGAGACATATAGAGACAGAGAGATGGAGACATATGAAGAGAATGAGAAGAAGATGATGGGAGAGGGTGATAGAAGGAGAGAGAGACGGAGAGACATATAGAGACAGAGAGATGGAGACATATGAAGAGAATGAGAAGAAGATGATGGGAGAGGGTGATAGAAGGAGAGAGAGACGGAGAGACATATAGAGACAGAGAGATGGAGACATGAAGAGAATGAGAAGAAGATGATGGGAGAGGGTGATAGAAGGAGAGAGAGATGGAGAGGCATATAGAGACAGAGAGATGGAGACATGAAGAGAATGAGAAGAAGATGATGGGAGAGGGTGATAGAAGGAGAGAGAGACGGAGAGACATATAGAGACAGAGAGATGGAGACATATGAAGAGAATGAGAAGAAGATGATGGGAGAGGGTGATAGAAGGAGAGAGAGACGGAGAGGCATATAGAGACAGAGAGATGGAGACATGAAGAGAATGAGAAGAAGATGATGGGAGAGGGTGATAGAAGGAGAGAGAGACGGAGAGACATATAGAGACAGAGAGATGGAGACATATGAAGAGAATGAGAAGAAGATGATGGGAGAGGGTGATAGAAGGAGAGAGAGACGGAGAGACATATAGAGACAGAGAGATGGAGACATATGAAGAGAATGAGAAGAAGATGATGGGAGAGGGTGATAGAAGGAGAGAGAGACGGAGAGACATATAGAGACAGAGAGATGGAGACATGAAGAGAATGAGAAGAAGATGATGGGAGAGGGTGATAGAAGGAGAGAGAGATGGAGAGGCATATAGAGACAGAGAGATGGAGACATGAAGAGAATGAGAAGAAGATGATGGGAGAGGGTGATAGAAGGAGAGAGAGACGGAGAGACATATAGAGACAGAGAGATGGAGACATATGAAGAGAATGAGAAGAAGATGATGGGAGAGGGTGATAGAAGGAGAGAGAGACGGAGAGACATATAGAGACAGAGAGATGGAGACATGAAGAGAATGAGAAGAAGATGATGGGAGAGGGTGATAGAAGGAGAGAGAGATGGAGAGGCATATAGAGACAGAGAGATGGAGACATGAAGAGAATGAGAAGAAGATGATGGGAGAGGGTGATAGAAGGAGAGAGAGATGGAGAGGCATATAGAGACAGAGAGATGGAGACATGAAGAGAATGAGAAGAAGATGATGGGAGAGGGTGATAGAAGGAGAGAGAGACGGAGAGACATATAGAGACAGAGAGATGGAGACATATGAAGAGAATGAGAAGAAGATGATGGGAGAGGGTGGGAGAAAGAGAGAGAGATGGAGAGGCATATAGAGACAGAGAGATGGAGACATGAAGAGAATGAGAAGAAGAGGATGGGAGAGGGTGATAGAAGGAGAGAGAGACGGAGAGACATATAGAGACAGAGAGATGGAGACATATGAAGAGAATGAGAAGAAGATGATGGGAGAGGGTGGGAGAAAGAGAGAGAGATGGAGAGGCATATAGAGACAGAGAGATGGAGACATGAAGAGAATGAGAAGAAGAGGATGGGAGAGGGTGATAGAAGGAGAGAGAGACGGAGAGACATATAGAGACAGAGAGATGGAGACATATGAAGAGAATGAGAAGAAGATGATGGGAGAGGGTGGGAGAAAGAGAGAGAGATGGAGAGGCATATAGAGACAGAGAGATGGAGACATGAAGAGAATGAGAAGAAGAGGATGGGAGAGGGTGATAGAAGGAGAGAGAGACGGAGAGACATATAGAGACAGAGAGATGG
Source organism: Hemicentrotus pulcherrimus (assembly GCA_003118195.1). Lineage (NCBI taxonomy): Eukaryota > Metazoa > Echinodermata > Echinoidea > Camarodonta > Strongylocentrotidae > Hemicentrotus > Hemicentrotus pulcherrimus. The sequence continues at coordinate 148,923 of BEXV01000692.1, forward strand.
AGACATATGAAGAGAATGAGAAGAAGATGATGGGAGAGGGTGGGAGAAAGAGAGAGAGATGGAGAGGCATATAGAGACAGAGAGATGGAGACATGAAGAGAATGAGAAGAAGAGGATGGGAGAGGGTGATAGAAGGAGAGAGAGACGGAGAGACATATAGAGACAGAGAGATGGAGACATATGAAGAGAATGAGAAGAAGATGATGGGAGAGGGTGGGAGAAAGAGAGAGAGATGGAGAGGCATATAGAGACAGAGAGATGGAGACATGAAGAAAATGAGAAGAAGAGGATGGGAGAGGGTGATAGAAGGAGAGGGAGACGGAGAGACATATAGAGACAGAGAGATGGAGACATATGAAGAGACTGAGAAGAAGATGATGGGAGAGGGTGATAGAAGGAGAGAGAGACGGCGAGACATATAGAGACAGAGAGATGGAGACATGAAGAGAATGAGAAGAAGATGATGGGAGAGGGTGATAGAAGGAGAGAGAGATGGAGAGGCATATAAAGACAGAGAGATGGAGACATATGAAGAGAATGAGAAGAAGATCATGGGAGAGGGTGATAGAAGGAGAGAGAGATGGAATAAAAGTGAGAATGTGGTGATGTGAGAAAGAGAAGAGAAAAGAACAAAGGGAATGAGAAGTGGATGGAAATAGGGGTGATACATCTTTGGTTTGATACAGGATTATATGGCATAGACAGCGTGATAAGTCGCCTGAAGCTGAGTGATTAACAATCGTCGGTGCAGACCCTGAACAAATCTGAAAAGACTTCTCAGTATTATAGAAATCCATCTTTCATAGTTAACACACGATACTCATGCTACTAAACACATGTGTAAACTAATTATTCTACAACTGAAGTGTGGATGACCTTGATCAGGTATGAAATATCCTCTCTATATAGGTGGTGTCAGACAGAGGCCAATTATTTAGAAAATAGCTATCTAGATAATTCGCTGTCTGTCATCAATTATCATGCGAAAAAATCCCACGAAAAAATCGTACAACGAACCAAGAAAATGTATAAAGTATAAAGTGAATCATCTAAATATCTATTGTCTAGGTAATTCAAGATGGATCGGGAAAATTGTGTCAGACACGGCCTATTTTATCATCCACATCTCCTTCAAGAGATATCAACAGATGACATAAAATAGCAAGATACATACTTTTAAATCCAGAATCAGTGAGATGGGGCTCCTTGATGGTTGCAGCAGGAGGGTAGTTGCATGCCGTTACTAAGGAAACCGTTTCGTTTTGCTCTCGCTCTTGCACAAAATAAACCCATTAAATACACTTCTCAGGATGCACTTAGAGGCATTACCATGATCACAGTAAGCATGAAGAATATCATAGGTTAAGAGATGTTACTATGTTACGGTACATAAAGCTTCAGATATGTTAAAGTTCGTCTCCCCAGTCTAATATTCATATGCAGGGTCATGTTTTTTTTTGTATAGTATTCAAAGAGCATGCGCCTCGAAGACAATGTGTTAGATAGTGGGAAAAGGGGGAAATAAGGATGAGTTTCGGGGAAAAGGAATTATGGGTAGATGCCCTAGTTGATAGACAACACGGTTTAGAGCTATATAACGGAGACATCTGTGCCCATTCTTATGTATGCGGGTAGACTATAAACACTTGAAACATGAGAACACACTTCGATTTTCTCTCTTCTCGCAGTCTCGCTCCGTCAAAATCTCTCGATTTGATTGAACAAGGCTAACTTTCTAAAGATGTATAACAAACTCAGACATCAGAGAAATGATATAATGTCGATTGAAGGGATAGTTGAGTTCTGTTTTCAGACCGCCAATGCCTTCAAAGTACGTGGTTATTGCTCTTATTCTTTATCTATGACATCTATAGTGCCCTTTTAGAACCTAAAATTGCTATGAAGGTAATTTTAGACCTCAAAATGTGTGAAATTTAGCCAATAAGATCATACCAATTTAGCTCCACTTAAAAAAAAAACACGGTGACCGTTAATTAATTATATAATTAAAAATAACAATACATGACCTGGCTAATTATGGGTAATAATAAGCAACACGAAAATACTGACAAAAAAGCCAACATTGCCATTGGCTGAAATACGACGTAAAAGGCGTTTTTTCCGTGTTTTTTTTTTTCAACGGTTTTTTCAAATTTTCAAAATATGTGATATTTGTGGTGGTACACAAATTTTTGAAACCGTTATATTTCAGCCGTCTCTGAACCAATTTTGATCAAACAAAGATGATATTGTCATCTAAATATTAATTTCTTTCAAACACTCAGTTTTTCATTATCTCACAAAAAAATAACTTGTGTAGCGCCCTCTGTAACATAACTCAACTATCCCTTTAAGCTCCAGAGGTTTTCATAGCATCATGAAGATTTCAAGGCACCGTAGATAGAAAGAAAATACATTCTTGGTGTACACTCGGCTAAATGAACATAACACGTCAATATACACTTTAACGGTTGACATCTATTACTAAGTCCATAAACAGGAAAGCTCGAATTATGTTATTTTTCTTTACAAAAGAATTCTTATATTGATCACATTATGATAGCCAGAAAATGTTATGAGCATTACTATTGATGTTACATATTTAACATGACATGTCATATTCCTTCACCGCTTCAATATCTGACATGGGACTCTCTTTTTGTTTTCTAGATTAGTTCATAATTATCTGTGGAATACACATCCAGCTCCAGCATGGCTCGTATAAACTTAACAAACATCGGAGCAAACCCTCTCATATCTACAAGCTACTTTTCACATCACATCCATCGTGTCCCACTGCAATTTTATTAAGCTAACCCTGTACAAAGAGCCAAGAGCAGACAAGCATTGCAGTGGAGGACTGCGCGTAGAAGACGTTACTATACTTCAATTAAAGTGAACGGCTAAGAGAGCACTTTCCCCTTATCTGATCAGATAAATTGCGACGTTATCGGCTTCTGTTAATTCAAATTCCACTTAAGTGCATCTTAGTACTGTCCCCGCCAGCAAAACCAATATCGTTCCCCCACCACAGAAAGAAAAAGGGTTAGCCTCTCCGCCGCAGAACGCAGTATCCACCGCCGACGCATATTCTCTAGATATGTATAATTCTTTGTATTTCATCTCTTTCAATTCTCATCTCAAATGCAGTTATTTGGGAATATTTTATTTCGAGATCCTGTGATCATTTTGTCTGGGATGGTGCCTCTATTTATTTTTAAACTATTCATACGCAATACGCATATCATAGGACCTGGTTCGATTGCAATCTTATCTGGGGGGTTTTCCTAAAATACTAAAATATTTTCAAAATAATCCGAACGATTTGTAGCTTAGGGGAGAAATATTACACTTTAACATAAATGTTTTATTTCTTTTCTCGTTACCACGGTAACAAAGAATATTGATTGGAAGATAATGCAGTTATACACAAACTGAGCTCTATCGAGGCAGCTATTAAGGAAATAACTAATGTATTTTACAATGAGATTTACTTTCATAAATCATAATCATATCGTTCATAAAACATAATCATTCATTTCAACTCAAATGTCATTTCTTTCATATTTTGATTCCATGTTTCTTTTTCCTTTTCGTTTGGCTGTGTTCACCCTGTACCCTATATTCGGAGATGTAAAGATGTATGCAAATTTCATTTTATAAAGTTAGGCATAGAACAACTCAATTTCAAAGAGATAACTGAGCATTTATAGTAATATAGGCTTCATCTAATTTGTTTAATTTCAAACCTATGTTTAATCTTATTGCTGAAACGTAAAAGGAGGTTAAGTTTTCCTTTTTTTTTGGGGGGGGAGGGGGGGGGGG
>BEXV01000692.1:155012-176817 GCA_003118195.1 Hemicentrotus pulcherrimus
CTGTCTCTATCTCAATATGTCTGTCTATCTATCTCTCACACTCTTTCTCTCTCTCTCTCCCTCTCCTGCTTGCTTGATTCTCCTAATCGATAGTGAAGGGAGTTCGCTTACACGGTACATTAGACCCATCGTGTGGGACTGAACGGCTAGCAGGTGAACAGGCTCTACACCGGCCTGCCATCATGTGGCTAACAAATCAAGGAGAAAGATTACAACAATCTCAACAAGAACATGTTGTTCCCTCAAAATCAGAATCTTTCGAATCCTTTTCTGCCCCATTCCTAGTTCCTCATGATGTACATCATCTCTCTTAGGTCAACTCATTCTTCTAATATAAATCTGACTTGCAAATTTGGTGGAAGAAATCATCGCGACCTTTAACGAATACTGCGGAAGTCACGTGACTGTGGTGTCACAAGGAATTGCAGTTACATTACAGAACAGGTACGGCTTACAAATCTTCAATAAAACCAGGAAGGTGAGACCATGACCTTATCTGTCAGTAATACCCGTCTTTTAGATATAACAAGATTTCAAATTGGCGTTTCGAACGCTTCTACTACTTATTGGTTATTTAATTGTTCAACTACCTAATAGCTTTTCGATTCTAAAACTACTCCTGGATTTTGTTCAAGTTCAAGTTTAAAATAAAATTAATTACTACCAGCTCTTGGAGAAAGTGCTTATGGCATATGCCACCGGAATACCCCTTCCAAGAAGCGAGTATATGAGGAGGTACTTATAACTTTCTCTATAGGAACATTCTTTGGACATTAGGCAACGATTAGACTTAGTTTTACAGGGATAGATGTTCGGTGGTCATTTCCTCTGTTAGAACTCGTGAGTAGTCCGGATACGAATTTTCAGTATTAGACATTTTTCTTTTTCCTTAATTAATTAGAACTTTTGCGGCCTATTTGTATCTTCTTTTATTTTTGTAATAAAATGACAATAGTTTTGATGGCTTTCTTGTAAAGTTTAACTTTTCAGTTTGTGAGCTTTAATAGATTAATATGGGAAATGTGCCTACGACGACGACCTTTAACATAAACATGCCGCTACCGTCATGACAGTTAACATTATCTTTATTGCATCAACAAATTTAGCTGCTCTGTACTTCCATGGATTCTTTGATGCGAGTGCGCATCATTTCACATTATAATAATGAATGCTATAGTAGCCTAACCTATCACGGACACCCACCATCTCTTTCTTTTTATTTCCTCCTCTTTCTATCTCTCTGTCTGTAGGTCTGTATGTGTGTCTCCCTTTCTCTATATCTCACACTCACACTCTCTCTCTCTCTCTCTCCATGTCTCTCTCTCTCTCTCTCACACTCTCTCTCTCTCCCTCTCCCTCTCCATCTCCCTACTGATGTCGCCCATGTTCCGATCTGCATGCATGGCCTCAAAAGGAGAGTATGCCCGAAGCAAGCAAGCACGGTAGGTAAGCTAGTCACAAGGGCCCCACTACGTATACTGCAGATATCCCGTGCGGTACAAACACAACTTTGCCTTTGCGTTCCTGTCTTAATTTATAATCGGAGTTTTGCATCAGCACTTGAGTTCTCTACGTGGATATCGTTATAGAGAAGGAGGTGTTGATGAACTTGACTAGAAAACCATTCCAAAGCAAGGGCTGAAGGGGGAAGCAACAAAAGGTAGCTAAGACGATGGAAACAATGAATGAGAATGATGAGAGATACAAAATTAAAAAAAGAGAGACAGCTTTAGATAGGGGAGAGAACAAAAACGAAAAAACACGTAATAAATACATGACGGGATATATTCATGTACAGAGAAAAGGCGAAGAGAGGCGAAAGAAATAAAGAAATCTACAAAATGAAGAAGAGCTTATATTTCAGAGTATGGTATGATGTGTATTTGCTTTCTCCGATCCGAATAGGTATATCAACATAATTATAAAAAGATTTTCGGAGAAGATTACAAAGGCGAGGAGTTTTTCCAATATCGCTTTCCAAATATGCAATCTGGTTAGGTATTACATGTATGTATTCTTTATTAAGAAGGGTAGCGTAGAGGTATATAACGGAGTCCTAACCCTACTATCCAACGTAGAACTTAAATTATAGCTTTTCATGTTGCAATGACGCGATAAAATGGTAATTTTCCCCTGCATCTTCGATTGGGACTTGTTCCGCATCTTGTTCCGTGGCTAATCTTTTACTGCACTGCTGTGGAAAATACAGGAGATACGCTGATTCATTGATATGATTGGATGAGAGACGAGTATTGTTACGTAAGATATACATGTACTTGTACACGAATATAATAACCTCATTATGTAGGATAGTCATACAAACCATGTATCTTGAAATGAAAACAGACCAACATCGCATTCACATCTAATATTTGTAGCTCATTGATAATGTGATTCTAGATACGCTTTTGATTTCAGACTTTAAATTTGTTTGACAAGATGAAATACATACAAACTAGCAATACAGTTTTTTTTAATGCAAAAAAAAATACATATAAAAAAACACACATACATAATATACAATAATATTCCCGTTGTTGTATAGCGCATATCACATTACAAAGTCCCTATGCGCTTCCAAACAACTTTTCTGGAAATTATCACCCTATATAGCTTTGGCTCCGGCAGCCGTTATCAGCGCACAGAGCATTTCAAGGAATAATTTTACCAGGTACCAAATTGCCTCACCTGGGTCGAGTGTGGCAAATGTAGATTGATGTCCTGTCAAAGGGCATTAGTGCCGAGTCGGGACTCGAACTGCAGACCTTGTGATCCACAGTCCGCTGACATATCCACTCAACCACGACACCTCTACATTGTTTTATATACACGTATTTTCAACATGACAAGCACCAACAGCGTTTTGCTCAGTAAATATTAGTGTCTTTCTATTCCAAAATACTTCATCAAACGATTAAGGTCATAATTTTCTGGGAGAACAGATTTACTCAAACATATAAATAGATCTAAAAAATCAAGTACATTAGATATTAGTTCTAAATCTAGCATATATCTACCTTCTTTCTTACAATATAATTGAAAAGACTATTGTACTGACAGTTACAGAACGCACTGCCCAATATTATTTCTCTATTGAATAAACACTTCACGCCAAACCACATAAACCATATACACGTGCATTGATTTTAGAATTGAATTAAGTACATTTATTATTGCATATACTACGGTGGGAGTGATTGCAGGTGTTTTGAGGACTCGGAAATCCAGTATTTTGAGCCCCAGGCGCCCATCAAAGAGGGGTGGATCATGACTGGTGATGTGCCCATCTAATAGTAAATTTGGATATACATTTTTTTCTTCTAAGTGAGCTCACTCCTTTTCCGTTTGTATTCTACATAATAATAATAATAATAGTGAACTTTTACAATGCGGCATGTCTGTCAAAATGACACTCCTGGCGTTGGAAACCTGTTTTTTGCTGAAGTTTTGCAACATAATGTTTGCTCTGTAATCAATTTGTTTGTTTGTATACAAGTCATAACAACATCATAAAGATAAAGCATATAAATGAGTAACATCAATAGCATGGATCATGAATAGAGATCAATGTAAATTGTGTGTTTCGTAGGATGTAATGTTTTGTTTTTTTTTTCTTAATTTATTTCATCATAATCATGTCCTATTTAAAGTTATATAAAATAAATTTAAGAGATGATTAGAACGACTTCATTTGTATAATTGTTGCATCTGAATGAAGGGTCATTACTGCCACCATATATCTTGACCAAGAATAGATATCGACTGTTCTGTGAAGAAATTATTTTCTTGACGTTCAACAGATGATTTTCGAATTCGACATCCTATTTGTATTTCTCTATCCATGTAGATGCATACAATTTCCACTGCAGAGAAGAGACGCTTCAACAGTTGTTTTAAATGATATTTTTTAGAGAAGGATTGCGCTTCCACGCTCGAAATAGTTGCCCCTCCCCCACACGAACACACACCCAAACAAACAATAAAACTAATGAGTGCCCGCCCCCTGCGTCAGTCATCGTGTGAATCCATATCTACCTTCATGAGTGCACAATGGCGGTACACTAAGGAAAAAGGTAGACGTCAGAAGTTGTTTGTTATGATTTGAATACGAAACCAGATACCTATCCTATCAGGTATGGTACCCAATGGCTTGAAACACGAAGATGACTTCATTATTTTACACTAAATTATGCGATACTCCGGCCTGTATGGTGATATCAGTTATCCTAAGGGCGTTCTTTTTTCTGCATTATATATGCCGCCATCATTGCTCGCTTTTTTAAATGCGAAAACAGAAAACATTTTTATGTAAAGGCCAGAGGTTTTGTGATTCTTAGTTTTGGGAATGATAACAAAATTTGTTTAAATGAAGGACTGTTTTCTACGAACTCATCGCAAAATACGTCAGAGGTACCGTGCTCTTTGTATAACAATAAATAATGTATATAAGGCATGTCATCATTGTATTACAATTATCTAAAATATATTATTTACAAAATATATCCCATGGTAGAAGGTTACATTTCTCATTACATTTGTGCTAATTTTGCAAAAAAATAATTAGTCAAATACTTGTTTTCTTAGATATCGTGTTGGCATCTAATCAAGTATCAGATGGGAGATTTAAGATATTTTGTATCCCTCAACTGATTTTCTCTTTTATCTGAAAACACTGATCTCATTCCTCTCCTCATGTTAGTAGTTGGGGTAATACCCTGACTAATTAGCGCGTCTCAAATGTTACATTCCTTGTTTTAACCCATGATCGCTTTTTAAACCAAAACCACTTAACCAAGTTTTATTAAACAAAAGAGCCTTTTCTCTTAAACATCGTGTAAGAAAGAGCAGGTATTAGAATACAAACTTAATCATGTTAATACCTGACGCAAACACATTTGTCAGAAACTTAAGACAAAATGTCAGCAAATGTCACCTTGCCTGTGAAGTGAGTTATCATTTAGCAATGCAGCATCTTGTTTATTGCTTTCATATCGTCTTCTCATTGTAATTCTTGCGTAAGCAAATTTGACCTTTCTCCAATTATCTATCTTCTATCTATAAACAGACAAACAAAACATTTCATAGAAGAATTTATCTGACTGAGATAATTTTATCGATTTGTAGGACACGAAAAATCAGCAGAAATGCGTAAAAAACTTCACGGTAAATAGATCTCAAAGGTTTTGGAACAAATCCTTATCTTACATGATCGAGTAGTATAGGGTGTATCGTTTTACCTGCAAATTGAAGTGGAAGATGTTATAGGTGTATATGCTCGCTAGTGAATGTATGAACGGGTTTGAATGAGGAACATCATTAGGAACATCATTAGGAAGATAATAGTAAAAATTCCATACTTATCGGTAAATATTCCTACATTAGATCTGACATGTCAAGGGGTCGTACACCTGTAAAAAGAAAGATGCACTATAACTACAAACCATGATAAAACTTAACATGGAAACATCCAATTATCATTTAGATCCGGGTCTTAAATAAGAAAGTCTCGATTCGAGAGCGGTTTGCAAAACGAAATGGTGATGAGCAGAATCCTGGATTACTGTCTTTCTCGTTAAAAATGACTTGCCGATGGGAATGTGAAAAGGCGATGGTTTTATGAGAATTGCACGATTGACCCCAGTGGAGAGGAGCTTAGAAGGTAAACACATCGCCCACGTACATCTAACCATCCTTGGGAGGGGCACCTAGCTAGTCTGCAGATTCAAGTTTCCTTCTCTATTTCCTGCTTGTTCGTATCAATGCTTGGCAATGCAAACCAAGACATGCACTTGAAGGATTCCAGTTGGTAAGGCAACATCAATATATGCTATTGATATTCATTAGTTAAACTAATAACATATCAAGGCCCCTCACAACTCAAAGAGCATACTAAACAACAATTGCATTTCATCATCTGATATCAATATTTCAAATTGTAAAATATGTGTTTACGAATTTGGATAGCAAGGATGCACTATATATACATGTGTATCTATTTGTAACCGTTTAATCTAGGTGCATTGCAAGATGAGTCACGTGGTGATAGCTAGAGTGGTGGGTAATAATCACAAACTAGATGTATAAGGTAGGAGACTTGTGTTCTCCATATAACCGTAATTTTGTGATAGTCGACCTAAGATACCATTATTTAGATTCACATAGACCCAAAGCGTTATCATTGCCATTAACATTTTCAGCGAATTTGAAATGCATTATATATTTTTGTATAAACATATTTAATATTCACGTTCGTATATCAACAGGTTGATAAACCAATTGACCAAACTATATAACATAATACGATCAAGCATTTACATATTTACCAAGCATTTCCGAATGTAATATTTAATCTGATTTTGAACGGATGGTAAGGTCCTATAATAATAATAATGATAATAGTGTGTTCTTGTATGGGTCTAGCGTTCGTATCTGTCAGATTTGACACTCCTGGCGCTGTACAAGTATTACCCAGGCTTTAGCATTGCTGTCGCCATTACGGCGCTCTATAGCCTTTCAAGGAATTAGTTCCTGCTAGGCACCCAGTCACTTCACCAGGGTGGAAAGTTGAATAATGTTCAAGTTTAAGATAATATTTACACACATCATTAGAAATAAAGAATATGAAATAGTCACAAATACATAATAAGAGCGAAGGGATGGGCTAAAAAGGAGCATAATCATTATGCAAGAGTCCATCCCTTATAATGATACAGTGTATAATATCAATAATATTCGAATGAATGAAGTCTTGCCAAAAGGACAGTGTCGCAATAAGACTCAAACCGCGAACCAGGAGATCCACAATCCGGTGACATATGCATTATACCACGACACCCTCACATATAAAATCTAAATAGATTCACCAGCACTTTGCATAACATAACAATTTCTGCCGCATATTCATGTTTCTGTATTTTGATGAAATAATAAGAAATTGGGAACATTATTGATTTAATACCTCAGTATGTTCCTCACAGTGTGGTATTATCACACCATGGGCAGTATCATCCAAGGATTTGGTTACTTCCTATGAGATGAAGTGTTACTCTAATCTATGGATCAGTATGAACTAGTGATATCAAAAAGACAAACCAAGGTTGATGCAATTCAGTTTGCTACCCTAGCTGAAGCTCTATAAACCAACACTAAGATCGAGGTATCATTGTTGTAATGCGTTGACGGCATTATGAAGCAAAAAAATTACTCTCATCAAATATTAATCATAATGGTAATGATAATAAACATTTCATTTGTAAATGTATAATAATTAATATTGAGCAAGGAATACATTACCAGTAACAAGAAACATGGTACAGATAGGTCATCGTTACAACAAAATTATGCAGAATAGATTATGTGCATCTCCTCCGTCAAGTTCTATCATTTGAAACTTACCATAATTATGGTGAATGCCTTTTTTTCAATTATACCTAAATGCTCTATGAATCTGCATTGTCACATTTGATGTGTAATTTGGTCTTTTCCCCTCTTTGAAGATTTAGAACTGATTTGAATTTCATTGCAACTCCTAAAATAGCTATAACACTGAGACAATCTATCGTGCCCTGTCGTAAAGAAGAGTCTCGTTTGTATTTCAAAGTATTAAATCTAAGAGTTGATCAATGCCTTTGGAGATGACTTTATCCGGATTTAGAAGTGGCGCCAGATTTTACTTCGCAATGTGCTGATATTCTGAAAGGCTTTTCACATGCTTGAATATTTTGAATTTCTTTTTTTACAAAGGCTTTTATTAGAAATTAAAAATGCTATTTTACATAAAGTATTAGTAAGTTATTATACATGTAGTTTGCATAATTTCATAACTTAAAGAAAAGATCTTTACAAAGGATAGCTCATTGCTCATCTATGCTGTTTTGTATGTGTCTGTTTTATTTCTACCTGTTTTTTTAATCAACAGTAAAGGAGGTAGAAAAACAGTGGAAACATATACGTTTTTTATGATTATCTGATTCCCTGTTAAAATGATGTCTATGGTTAAAAAATCTACCTCGATCTTCAATCGCGAAACGAAAATTGCACCTTTTTTTCTTTATCACTATTTATGAAAGATCCCAATTTGTGTCTGTCTATTTTATTACATTTTTTATCTTTTTGCCTCATTTATTTTTCATAAATCGAAATTCCTATTTTGAGCTTTACATATCTAGTAATATTTTACCATTACATATAAAGGTGAGATCTGGTCATGCGATTGCATTGTGAAAGAAAAGGTGTGGAATACATCAGAAAAGGTTGATCATGTAGCATGAAAGTATTGGTGTGTACTCCAAGGTTCTGGAGTCATCATATTCATAACAAATTTGGCTCAGTCTTGGTAAAGTAACAAGCACACTACACAGAAAGATGTATTTGGGACTACACAAATTGTGTCAGGGCTAGTACTACTTGATTTCCTTATCTTTCTACGCTCATTACTCAGCCAGTATACATTTTCTTCCAAAATTGTTTGGCACATGACATTTATTTGTAATCTTGAACATTCAGTGTAAGTTTCATTAGATTCTGTGAGAATTAATTTTCTTTTAACCAGAACTGGAGTTTATCTTTAAGGATAATTTTGAGTTTTGTTTTATATTTCATTATCATTAGAATTAATAGTTTAATCAAACTACCATCATCATTTACAATTATTATCATAAACATAGAAAGCATAATGGAGGAAAGGGTTTGTGGCATGCCTCTAGCATCACACGTTCCTTGGTTGTCTAAGCTTTCCTGTTTGTAGTTTCTTTAAATCTAATAAATTTATGGCAATCTTCCGAGACGAAAAATGGTTGCGACGAAATATCCTCGCCGAAGGGGAAGACAAGATATGAAGAAAAGGAGATACCTTCCTACATAAATGGGGGATGGTATACAAATGCTTTTCCCCTAGTTTTAATCAATCTTGGGGCTATTTGTGATGAAAGTTGAAAGTAAGAGTATGTATTCTGTCATCAATCGAAACGACTATACAGTGAGAAGACTTTTCAAAACTCTTTCATAGAATTCTGTTGACCTTCCGATTACCATGGAATATGTAAGAGAGCGAGGGGGAATGAGAGAGAAAACAGAGAGAGAGAGAGAGAGAGAGGAGAGATTGTAAAGAAAACTCATGTGTACTTAATAGTAGAACGTATATAGTTTGAAAAAATAATATTGATCTCAAACCTTCGGAAGAACTTATGAGAACTTTAAACAAGATGGTATTTTTTTTTTTTTTTTTTTTAATGCTCAGAACATGAAATGGGTTCAAATGGTTTAAAGAATATTTTATAAAAATAATTGCAAATAATAAAAATAATTTCACATGAATTTCTGTCAACTCACCGTTTGGAACAACATAATGTGAATAAATTGTGTAGCTTAGTCAAATTAAGGAATTGTACAAGTCCTATAACCTGTTATCTGGTTAACCGTACCTATATGCGCCAAGCCTGTATGTAACTTTACGTATGGTTTACCATACCCATAAATCAAAACCATAAATCAAACATGGTTCGATTACAGGTCTCCTCTTGCTGATGGCGACGGTTAAAAGATCGGTACCAAACGACAATACTCTGAGAGGACTGATCATGTGTTAACGCTTAATCCAAACATGCACGCCCACATGTGACACGAGTAACTACTGCAACAGGTTGATATTTGTAAACCGAACGAATAAGACTTTATGACACTGAAATCTTGATGATCGAGATTATTTCTGAACACAGAGACGAGACAAAAGTAATATCTTGGACTGGTTGTCCAGCTGCGATTATTCACATAAGAAAGAGATGATGCTGTTGTATGAAATGTATAAATTATCGTTCGAACCGAGGAGAATGATGCTGTGATTGTGAGTCTCTCAATCACTGAACACAGTGAATAAGAACGGAGCTGTAATGACTGGATGATACGGCGACACGGGAGATGGCAAGGCAATTAAACTAGATTGATTTGAAATCACCTTGGTGGTGCCACTCATCATAGGCTTTATACTCTGATATATCTCGCTTACCTCTGCTCGGATGTATGAAGAAAAACAGACATTGTGAGACTACATAATGTAGCAACATTCTTACCTTGAAATCATGGCAAGTACATGTACATTGTGATAACGTTCCCTTAAAGGTAATGGCAACTTCACTGAAACAATTATAATCCCCTTTGTCGACAATAATAAACAAGTAAAGACAAGACAAAACACAAGAATTGGCCTGTCAAGATATCAGTCACAACACACTGAATTGATGCCCAATCAATATCTGAATACCTTTCTAAGCTCTATAATTTAATTATGTGTCAACTTAGATGGATGATTTGAAGCTGTTTATAACTTTGGGTATCCATTAATCAACATATAACAGTTACATACCTCTGGCATAGATTGAGCATTGTATCACTAGTCAAGGTGAGCTTTGATTTACTTCACACGTACTGGTTTATATACGAATTACAAAAGATAACTTTCTATTATTTTAGTTTCGGCAATTTTCAACCATACTAACAGAATAAGAAAGGCTTGATTGTGTTTATCTAGGCCTGTTCATTATTTAAATCCCACTAATCATATGCCCCGGGACGACTTAAAACGGTTCAGAGTGTGTTATAAAGTTATGAAGGAAAATAATCGAGGTGTTGCGGTCTAAAGGGCTCGTGATTCGAATCCCTGCCACACCAGTAATGGCAACACATTAGTTTACAATTACCACAATCTGCTGTGGTGAGGTAAATGGGTACTTGATAGAAATCATTTCCTCACAATGATTAGAGCGACATAGTGGCAGCCATGCTGAATCCGTAGTTTTTGTGGAGCACCATCATTCAGTGCCATGTCTGATAGACATTTAAGATTGCTATACGAGAACCAACCCTCATTATTGACGCAGTTACATAATATTATGTAATTTTCTAAGACCATTGCTTTAACATCACTTTAAATAAAAGCGATATTGCAAGTTTAAAAAGTCCAAAGGGCGATGTAAATATTAAGAGTATTTTGCATGATGGTTATAAGGAGTTCGTTTAGAACTATCCCTCTAGATAGTCATTCGTTTGTCCTAATTTGTAGACACCACATTTCATTGATAACATTCCTTAATATTATCTTCATGTCCTACTACTATTGATTTGTTTATCAAAGTGAAAATAACCTGTTCTCTTATACCCACCAAATTAACGCTGGGATTCAATGCTAATAGTATACTCTAGACCTCAAGATTTGTGTAGTAATACAAGCATTTATTCATTTATTTGCAATGCTAATGTTCGAAACTGATCCTATTAGTATCAACCGTTAACAACAAAAAATTATGTGGATATCTTTACAGACTCAAAAACACGTTAAGCGTAGCGGTGCAGAGAATATGTGGTTAAAGAGTTGTCTGATATACTGAGACCTCACGCTGCTGTTCTCGCCCCGTGAGATGATAACCTGATTGTATGGAGTCACGAATAAACAATGCTATCTTATACTCTACTTGATTTGATTCTAAGAAATCAATTTCGAAATAAATATGAACTTATTTATTGGACGAATCACAACTCCATCAAGGGGAACCTCAACATAAAAAGAATGGGATGTCAGTTAAACAGAGACACGTCCACAGAAAATAATTACAAAAATATATTTTTTGTTTTTTGTTATTCATGTTACTTGGTGATTGATCACGTTGCCTGTCAAACTGGTACATTCAGTGTGTGATACGTAACGCTTTCATGAAATTAGTTTTCTTTGTTGAAAACCAGTTTTAGCCATTATTTCATTATTCAAGAAATCATTGAAATCGTATTTTTCTGAGGCCCAAGAATATCTCAAACGGGTTTATGATTTTAAAAAACACCAAAAAACACGAGTACTTGACCAGGAGAAGAGATATGATTCGCGTGAATATCGATTGAAGAAAGATTCTATCATATTGTGTATCGTTTCAGATTTATTACATCGGCAATGATAAACATAACAAATATAATTGCAATGAAATCCATTTTTTTTCCTACTCAGATCATGATACTGGAAGGGCATTGCTGTTTGTATAAGGAAGACATGTTGAGATACATAACAACCGAGAGGCAATATAAAGAAGAGTTTTCTGAGTCGGGTGAAAAATCGGCCTCTTCAGGTTTATCCACATCCTGCTTCCTTCGCTACAGAATGATAAGATTTAAAACTGTAACAATGTTAAAGCATCCCCCTCTTTCTCTCTCTCTCTCTCTCTCTCTCACCCTCTCTGTATCTCTCTGCATTGCTATACATCATGTATTTTAGCTAGCATTGTTAAGATACGAAATAACCCGGCGTGTTACTATGTCTGCACATTTAGGAAAATAACTATTGCATTTTTTCACACAAACATGCATTCCTTTAGGAACTGGAAATCCATTGAATGCAACGTAACTAGGATTTAAAGTAATGGCATAAATCTTAGCTTCGGGGAAATATATCTTACCCACGTGTCATCAGGGAATCTGTAATTTGCATGAGAAATATTGATCAAATAAATCACGCGTGAGAGACGCCTAGGGTGACTTTGTTACATTCAAATGTTCTCGTCGTATAGCTTGTACAGTCTACAGCTTCAAACATTTCAATATTTATATATTCACCAGGTACAATGATAGATGTACATATCACTACTAAGTAGCAATCCCTTAGTAAATAAAATAAATCAAGAAATTATCAAATTTATCTTGGTTAGACTGTGAACGATAAACATGTGTATTGAAAGAAACAGTGTTTGCAAACACAGCATTTTGGATGCTCTCCGGTTTAGAATAATGCTGGGCACGATGGAGTTTTAGAAGAATGATTATGACAATAATGGTGATGAAAATTATGATGATTATGAAAATCGCCATGATAGTGATAAGAAGAAGAAGAAAAAAGAAGAAGATGATAACGAAGATTGTTGATAGTGATGATAGTGATGATATTGAAAATGTCTATCGCTGAGGTATGTCAGGTTCAAGGTGTCTTTCACCATTTCGCGGTTGGGCTACTTTTCGTATTATTGATCAAAATGTCAGCGACCTTCTGCCATGGTCCTTTGTTTAATTTGTTTAGGGTTATGTAGCGTTAAAGTTGAATAATGTGTTTTTTACATCTTTCAGTAAAAAATAGAGTATTAGAGATAGAGAGTACAGGAAAGATATGATAATTACCTGTCGTCTAGACGCGCAGGCGAAAAAAACAAAATCGACATCATGTTGGAGGTGTGTAGTCCCACTCGCAGAGACCGGTGAACCGACTGAAATCACGATGATTTGCTCTCCACAGGCTGGGGTGAGGAATACCTTATTCACTCCGTGCCAGTTAAGTGAGAGTATCTTGGCACCGGTGTTATGATCTATAACTCTCAATAAAGGTTCGCTGTCGTTGATCAGAAGTCGAACCTCCCGTCCTGTGTGCTCCGGTCCAAAACTACAGCTATCATCAAGAGACGATGACGGGTTCGTCTCGACGTCGGTATCGGATGCGTAGAGATGGATAGCTCTAATGGCAAGACGTTGTAAGAGTCCATCACCGTGTTTTGCTGTGGGTAAACCATGAGCTTCACCGCTACCAATATAGTACACCGGTTCATCATGACCCGAATGGGGTGTGGCGGGGGGTAACGAGTCATATTCCGTGTTAGAATCCAGCTGAGAGAGTATGCAGCTGCTCGGACTATTACTTGTATTAGTGGGGTGTAGTCCTGCAGAGGAGGGAGGTGTAGGTACTCGTGAACCTGTGTAATCCTCACTGTCGTCTCCCATCACTGCTAAATCATCTTCACGATGTCGTCTTCTCTCATCACCTTCCTCATCGTCATCATCGTCCTCGTCATCTTCCTCTTCCTCCATGCTTGCTTGCATGTCCAAAGAATAGGGGTCCTCCGCAGAGGCTATAAAAAGAATGAACATTAGGCCGACATGAATCTAGTTTTCAGCGTAATTCATAGAAATGAAGTCTACACTAATCAGAGATAAAACTCGACATTGAGATTCATGCAGGTAGGTAACCATAGCTACGCTTCAGAATTCGTTATCCCGAGAGAAATCAACTGAATAAAGTCATATTCACGCTTTGTCATTTACGCCATTTGAAATCTAAGCAGACACCATGTATGTTTGATGTTTGCCATTTGAGTACAATACTGGGACTGTTCCGTTCAAATATATTCCTTTTTTTCCCTCCTAGTTTGTTGCCTTTATACGAATAATTGATTATGAATAATGATTTCATGGGGACAATGTGTTGCTATAACACACCATTAAGAACCATCAGCAGAGACTCGGGACTTATCAATTGTTTTTTATTCAATTTAAGATTCGGACGACAAGCCCCTGGGGGAGGGGGGTACTCACATATTAAAACATACGAAGATGTGCCCCGGGATGTGCCTCTCTTATGGGTCTCTTTTTCACCCAGAATCCCTTAACATATGTCCCATTTTTTACAAAAATATCACTAAACATGGATACGTTTTTCTAAATTTTCCAAAATGTTAGGGTGTTTGCATTGCAATCAACTGCAAATTATGGAAATGGGCCTATATTTCGAGAAAAATCTGCCAAAATGACCCTTAATAATGGGTAGGGGTGTTGAGGCTTGAGTGGCACACCCCCGTCCATTCCAGATCTGAGTACGCCCCACCCCCTTCTGGGTGCCAGCCTTCTTTACAGAAGTTCAACATCAGACAGACCGGCATCTATCCTAAAGATGTGACATTCCAAACGTTTACAATTTTAAACAGGTGTATACTGTGGCATATTATCAATGTCATGATAACACCTAAACATGAAATGCAACAAACAATGAACATAAAACTAGGTCTGTAGCCTGCTTCTCACAACATCCGAGTGGTTTTTGTTTCGGTTACATACCTAAACTTGCAAGGGGCCCGTCACTCATGCCGCGTCGGAATGTTCAACACGCCGTTTCCGCCCGGGAAAACAGCGGCGGGAGACCCGGGGCACACGGCGAGAAAATCGAACCCTTCTTGTCACGAACTCACCGTCAACGGATGATAAGTCAACAATCGAAGAAAGAGACTCGAGGAAGGAGAGAGCAAGAGAGACAGAGAAAGAAAAGTTTGCACGAGTGTCCAGTCCGTGCTGTTAATACACTGTGGTACCTCACTTACAACGCAGAGCTAGCGGTGAAGACGTTTCCACGATGTTTTAAGTTTCCGGCCAATCGCCTGCAATGCTAGGCACGGTCTCTCCTTCGATCGTCAGCAGTAGATAGCTTGCTCAACATGTATTAGGTTTGTTCGACGCCAGGCATGTGCGTGTGCATTGTGTGTGTGTGCGTGTGTGTGTGGCTTGTCGAGTGCGTGTGCGTGTGTGTGTGTGTGTCTTGTTGGGTGTGCGTGACTGAGTGACGTGCATTAAATGCCCTAAGCGCCTTTGCTGAATGCAACAACTAGCCAGCTTTCGGCTTAGGTTCCGTTATTCGAGACATGTTCAAATCGAAGGGAAAACAATAAAATGTAGAGCGAATCGTTCTTGGTTTTTAATTTATATTGGAGAATATCGACACGAACTGTTACAGGAGCAACACATAATAAGATTGATTTAAAAGGAGAGTAAGATTTCCTCTCTTCGTTTAGAATAACTCCTCTGAAATGTGAAAGACAATGTTCATATATATATATATATATATATTAATGTTAACTATTATTTTTTTTGCCGAATAATAAAACTAAATCTTGATAGTAGATACACAATGCATCGAAATGCAATTAAATACAAACAGATAACGGGGAAAATTGGTGAACACTTTTAAATGATACAAATTAATATCTATTGCATTTCAATTACAACGTCCTTAATAAGCAATCGTTTCCAGTATCCTTTCCTTTCATCTGTATTTATCTTTCTGTGTGTCTACCTCTTTATGCATCCCTGACTCTTCCACCCCCCCCCTCTCTCTCTCTCTCTTTGTTTATTCTCAGATTTAGTACATTTATTTACTTTCGTGCAAAATCCTCTAGCCTTCACTGATCACACAAAATGAATCATCCTATATTTAAATGCACACTGTTTCGATGTAACAAACTTAACAAGAGTAAATTTAAACGAAAAATATAAACAAGGGATATTTGGGCGTTTTGGGGGTGTATCTAAATTGGGGTGTATCTTAAATTCCCGCGCGTATAATTATGTTGTTAACGAGAAAGAAAAAATCTCATATATATTTCTCTTTTCCTCTCTCACTCTCTCCCTTTCTCTCTCCCTCCCTTTCTCTCTCTTTCTCTCTCAATCTCTCGTATCTTTTTTGTTTTATGTCTTTCTCAGTCTCTCTCTCTCTCACTCCTTTATTACCTCATTTTTTTCTCTCGTTGCTTTGCCATTTTCACCAACATCTAATTGTAAACAACATTTATTTCATTTTCTTTAGAAACAAAGCCTACAGAGTCTTTCCCTCTCCTACTTCTCTATCGATCATGTTTGTCTTTATGTAATCATTTACCCAAGCTGACATACAGCATGTGTTATGACATAGCCTTTACAACATTACAATCAATTTTAGACACTTCGTATGATTTCAAGTACTTCTGTCTGTCATATAATATCTAATTTCCGCTTCTGTCAGTAACTCGAATCTGCTTAACACAGATTTGACTTTGTTCAATCCTCCATAGCGAATTCCATGTTCAACCGTGATGTCAAGACAAGACATGTGACCCAAGTGAATGTACCACGTGACCTGTTGGCGCCTCGGGCTGGGCGCCATAAGGTAGGCATCAAGAGGTGACAGTGTATAGTCAGGCCAAGAGAAACTCGCTGTTTTCGTTCAACTTCCTTTATACATTTGATAAAATGTAGTCAGGTAAACATTGTACACTCGTCAATGCATCCATGAATAGAAAATGAATAATATGAAAAGGCGACACGGTTAAATTTTGCCATACGACCGGAGAAACCTATCCAATTCTCTCAAATATAATTTGTCTCCAAATCATTTTTTTGTATTTATCGACATGACCACCAGAGATTGCATCCCAGGATGGGAGTAAATCATACGATTTTGTCGTACTGTGCATGTATGACGCAATCGCCTATGGAACAGAATCCCTATAACCCACAAGCCTTCAGTTCAAGGGGTCTGTGTTCTTCGAGTAAAACATTCATGGTTGAGAGACTAACCACATATTACATATGCTTCAATTCACTGACCTTCCCGAATTGTAGATTGCGCGTTTTGCGAGCGTCTATAAGACTCAACATCAGTTATGTAAAACTTTAGACTCCTGAAGGTGTGTTTGCTTCAAAGGATCTTTTGCAACGATAATTGAAGCTCGAACCTAAACAAAATGTAAAATGAAATAGGAAATGAAGCCGTTATTATTTGAATTATGAACGTAAGATTGAAAGAATAACAACGTGATTGAAGGATTGATATACTAGAAACATTGAGGAACTACAACGTTAAGTTTTACCTGAAAGTTAGGACCACATTTAAACAGTATACACTACGTTGGTTTCGATCTAGTATGTATTCACGTTCAAGAATTTAAACAAAAAAGACATGCAATACATTCATTGTCAATTATGATTGGTCGTATATACTTTAACATGACAAGTGAGTCGCAAAGAAAAAATTTACCCCCAAAAACTCATTGCTGTAGGCCGCCAAACGATATCTGTGCTATTATGTTACTCGTCTATTGCATACAAATTACTCCATCGAAACTCTATCAGAGAGTCAAAATGAAAAATAAATGATCGTATGGTCCAGAATCAAGATAATTTGTTTTACCGAGAAATATTCTTATAAAGAAAGAGGGTACATGAAGCCAGAAATGTTAATAGTAGTAACATTATATAGGACGGTATGATGAATGTGTTATTGTGATGAGAATGTTTGCTCGATGTCTAAGTGGCCTAGGTGGATAGTATTTATAGCATATCGGATTGGGGAGCATATCAGTGGATTGATGTAAGCACGTAATCATATTTGACAGGCTCATGAACCTATACGTGCAATGTATATACGGCGTATACATGTCTCCTATACTAAATGATCTTATACCCAAATATATGTACAATACTTGCATTACATTGACGTAATTATGTCATCGTGATGGGGATTCAACTGAGTTAAACATTTTATGCGCCAATAAGCTTTCGTCCTACTCGTCTCTATATTTGTATGATAGCATTTTGTCGTGATATTTGTAAAAACAATTATAAAGAACACTCTTAAACTAATCTGTGAAGTTGAATTGTGTGCACTTGATTTTTTTATTCATTATCCAGATGAAGATAAATGTATGAACAAAATACAATTTTGAAGAGATCTATAGAAAAGAAATTATGTACATATACAGAAGGTCATAATGATAAGTTCCTTTGATTATTCTATTTATAGCTTCAACCCAATATTCTTGGTAATTTTATTTTAATTTTTATGGTGTTGCTTATGTACTTACATTGTTTCACACGGCCCCAATGAAAATCAGTCTTATAACTGTTTTTTTTTACCGTGTCAAAATAAAGAAATCAATTCAATTCAATTCAATGCTTCTACTAGATTGCAATATTTGAAAAAAAAATGTTAGTCAAACTTACAAAAATAAATCTATCGACCATATCAGTACATTTTGGATGAATTTATTCCCTTCATTTTTAAAAGTGGTGTTTTTTTTTTTTTTTTTTTTTATTGTTTTGACGAGGTTTTACTTTTTAATTGAGCCAAAGTGTTAGGTCTGACGATGAAAAGAAGGTTATGAAAGAAGAGAGCACAATAATTAATTCGACATTTCTTCTTAAAATAGGACCAGTAGGTTTGATGGCGAACTCCCCTACAGTTTGTTTTGCCGCTTAAAAAAGAGTTCGAAACTGTGTGGGAGGAATAGAGGGAAAAGATGTGAAATGCCAAGTCACACACGAGTAGTTAGAAATGGGTCATGCTTAAAAGAGAATGGAGTACAGATAAAAATAACAAAGGTTAAAAAAGGAAAAGGTTAAGCGCTGTAAGGAAAAAAATGTGTTTACGTCTAAGAAGGGGCAATAAGCTAAATAATGACCCAACAGCCATTATCAGTCTGCCGTTAACATTGAAGGGAGAAGGAAGATGACAATTCCCTACAAAAGGGAGTTGTATGTCTATATTTGCCTTACTCTGGCCTTCTCTCCACTCAATCCCCCCCCCTCTCTCTCTCTCTCTCTCTCCTCTATCTCTCTCTCTCCCCCTCTCTCTCTCCCCTCTCTCTCTCTCTCTCTCTCTTCTATCTCTCTCCCTCTCTCTATCTCTCTCTTTCTCTTTCTCTCTCTATCAATATATTTCTCCTTATTATTCTTCACAATATCTCTTTTATTTTTCTATAAATAATATTTCTATAATATTATATTTCATAACTTCAGACCTAAACGGCGTTCAAACAGGAAATCTGATGGGTCTGAAGTTTCAGTTAAAAACGTTTATATAAGATGATTTTAAACAATGCTTTTTATATGGAAAATGTGTTTCTTCACTAACAATGCAGACACAAATATATTGGTACTTGGGAATGAAGGATCGATCACCCCATCCAACCACACTTACAACAGGGAACCATGTGATGTGTAGAAATTATATATTCTCCTAACAAAAAAGGGTCCCAAACAAGTATGCTTTGGAGTTTAAATTACAGTAGCGAGATCTCAGCTTTGTCTTACTGATCAATCAATGTGTCGGGGCTAAAGCATTGCCTTTTTTGTCGGAGGCTCGCGGTTGCTATGCTAATTTTTCTTCAGAAAAATACAAGCTTGTATTTTCTTTGTTCTTCTTCATCTATAATTAGAATATCCCCTTCTCATTCTTTCTCTCTGTTTCCTCTAATTTATTTTGTTCCTCTTCTCTTTGATCTTTCTCTTATCCGTCATCATCATCTTCTCCTTCTTCTATTTACGCTTCTTCTTGTTCTTCTTTCTTCTTCCTCCTCTTTTCTCTCTCTCTCTTTTATCCTTTATTTTGTCTTTCCATTATTTTACCGTGAGTACTACTACTATTACTACTACTACTACTACTACTACTACTACTACTACTACTACTGCTGTTGATGCTGCTGCTACTACTGCTGTTGATACTCCTGCTGCTGCTGCTGCTACTACTACTACTACTACTATACTACTACGACTACCACCACCACCACCACCACCACCACAACCCTTATTACTACTTCCACTTCTTCGCAACTGTTACTCTTCCTCTTACTACTACTACTACTACTACTACTACTACTACTACTGTCATATATCTTTTGTTTTGTGGTATTTCATCCTATAAGTATATATATTTAGATTATTTATACATGTATTTATGTCTTATATCTGATTTAATGAATTGACTGTTATTCAGTGAACGACTACAAGCGACAAATGTTTCTTTGTCTAATTTGTCTTCCAGCTTTCTCTAACCATCACATCCCCTCTTCCTTTCTTTCTCTTTCTCTCTCTCACTCTCTCTCTCTCTCTCACCCTTTATCTCTCTTCTCCTTGTATTTCTTTTTCTTCCTCATCATCTTTTTCTTTGTTTCTTCTTCTCTTCTTCCCTCTCTTTTCTTTGCCTTCCCTATCTCTCATCGTTCATTAAACAAATCTTCTTTGTTCTTCTAATTTCACGTTATCATTACCTCACTCTAATTCATAGGGCCTATTGACATTAAGATAAGATAAGATAGATAAGATAATCAAATTTATTCCATTCATCATTAAAAAAAAACATATACAATAACATACAAAATTACAAGATATATATTCAAAATAAACAAACATTACATAAGATAATAGTAAGGTGATCTGGACAAAAACATAGAGAAAAGTGAATATTCATGTGCATGAGGAGGCAGCTAGAAAGGAAAGAAAAGAAAAGAAAACTGAAAAATTGAAATTAGGATAAGAAGAGAGAATGATAAGACCAAATTGAAGATTTACAGAATCAGTACATTGTACAAGCATAATTATATACCCAAAAGATTAACAACAAACAAAGACAACAACAACAAAATATTTGTTTTTGTTTCTTACATTGACAGCAAACAAAATAACCAAACTAAAACACTAAGAAAGAAAAACATTATTTCCTTCGCAGGCACATTATATCTTCAGATAAACATTTACTTAATAAATAATAAATATAATCATTTTCAAAGTACATTTCACTGATATATCGACAAAAGTTTTTCTTATATTTATCCCTGTATTTACTTCGCATTTTAATCCAGAGTATACCCTAATTAGTGACAAGGGAGCAGAGTAAATACACACACGCAAAAAACACCATTCGCATGCTTCATAACATAAATCATATCATGAGCACTGCTCCATCTTCTTAATCAAGTTACTACACCCTTTACACATATATACCTGAAGTAGAGGAATGAAGAAGAATGAGTGTAAGGGGTGAGAGAAGGGGGAAGGAGGGGGGAAGGGGAAAAAATAGGTACAGTGCAACAACGCAGAAAGGGGGTAGGTAGAGAGAGAGCTTTGGAAAGGGAAACAAGGATGATAGAGAGAGAGATAGAGAGGGGTGAAAGAGAGGGAGAAGGGTGGGAGACAGTGACGTTAAAACAGATTACATCTTACTATACCATCACTCTTTATGTGCGTTGATCAATTATAATAAACTCCATTCCAATTCCATTCAGTCTATATTGATATAAAAAGACCAAATAGAAATACCGATTTAAAGGTAAAGACCAGTATTGGAAACGCCCCAATTTAAACAAATGAAATGGAAGCTCTTATTACCAATCATGTGAAAGAATATGTTTTGACTAATACATGATGATAAAAAAATTGCCGGGAAACCGCCTACTAATTCATATATTTGGTAAATTTGTTTCTCTCA